>JAZHYW010059849.1:0-22599 GCA_037355805.1 Ixodes ricinus | reverse complement strand
CCCAATCACCTTGTAGGCGTCGCCATTTTGTTGCCAGAGCAGGTGCAAAAGGGATAGTACACATTGGAAAATACGGGCTGCCCATGACCAACTTTCTGGGACGTTTCGTGGAATAAGAAGTTATTGAGGAAATATCAAAGATTACAAATGATCTCTTCTATGACACCCAGGCAAATAATACCTGGAAAACATTACAACGTTTTGTGAAGAAAAAGCAGAAATTGATAATTTTGTGATTGTGGCCTATGTGATTCAATGCAAATAAACTGCAAACACGTGGAATAAAAATTATACGCGTCCAAAAGTTTAATTACTGGTTATTGATACTGTATGACTGTCATCTAATATATTTCCGAGGAACATTGCGATGTTTCTTGCTGTTCAGTTGCAGTTGGATATCCGCAAGGCGTTGATGTCCAAGAAGTGTCAGAACTTTTCTGAAGGACGGAAAAGCGTTTCCTGAAATTTGCCGTCAAGCCACTGGCAACAATGATTCTCAGCAACAAGAAGGCTGCAGCGTCGTTACTCCCAAGCGTGGACTAATGCGTGGCTCTAGTCCCAGCCATATGGACAATCTCTTGGCAGCTGTCGCGTGCCACGACGCCAAGGGCCATCGGCCTCATACGCCGGTCTCGGTCCTCAAGACGACATCCTACCACGCCACAAGTCACGCCAACTTAACGCTTGGCTCTACGAATGAGCAAAAAGCCTCTCCAAACAAAGCAAAAACAATAACAAAAAAGAAACTCCAAGCCAGTGCCGGAAACGATGCACCTTTTCAGAAGACGACGACGACACATGCCCGCCGTACTATATGAGCGTCTCTAGCTCTTCACGGCTGGGCTTGAACGCCAGCGGCACGCAACTCCACGGTGACGCCGACTCTCGCGACAGCTGCGAGTTTATTCCGAAGGCCCCGACCCTGAGGGGGAAAGAACTCCGACCCAGGATCTCGACTCGACCGCGTCTCGGAAATGGGATGGCGGGCCGCGGAGCTTGGGCACCGAAATAACGCTTCCTGCGACAGCGTGCCTCGGTGAGACGGCGGTCGTCGCTACCCAGTCTTTCTAAAGACGCTGGATTCACGTTCTCGTTTACAACCTGGTTGCGCGTTCTCTACCAGTTGCTAAGCGCTCTTCGCCGAGTTCCTGAGTATCTATCTATTCCAGTAAATAGTATTTCTTTTTTTCATTTCAATATTTTCTTTTTCTTTCCTGGACCAACAATATGTATCTTAATCCTATATAAATAAAGGAGGGAGAAAAAGAGCCGTGTTACATCGTTTCAGCCGTGCTGCGTGTCCCTACTTCCGTAAATTATTCGTGTGATAAATTTCTTCGAAGTTTGAAAACAATGTATCTTAAATAATGAGTGACATAGTAAAAACATTATTAGGATTGTGTAGCGAGTATCCTAAATAAGGCGCACTTTCCAGATACCTAAATGCTACTAAAAGTATCGAAATAGAGTGTCCTTAGTAGTATGTTCGAGATATGCGGGTCTCGATTTAAGTTACGGACCCCAGACTAGAAGTCGGCTTGCATTGGCTAAATTTCTTACCTGTCGCCATACTCTGGCACACTAAACACACACTGTATGAACATCTAACGTCCAAGCAACTTTAAGACTCGAGAACCCGCGAAAATAAATTGTTCGCTCGAGAGTGCAGTGTTTTTAAGATTCGTGGCCAGCATCACCTCCCTTACTTTTCTAATGCTGCCGACAAATTCAGTACAGTTCCGCACTTACAAGTGTACATACAGGCTCATTCAATTGCTGTGATGCATCCAACTGATCACCTTAAAGGGACACTGACATCCCCAAAAAAGTTTGTTTTATTTTTTGCCAGGCGATTCATTATGGTGTCTGAAGACTACCCAATCAATATTTTGCTATAGCGTCACGAATATTTTTAATAAAGTAAAAAAACGCAACTGCTCAAAACCGAAACCAGAAACTGGACTGGGGAGGAAGAAGAAATATAGAGGAGAAAGTTATCGGAAATCACGGGGATCTGCAAAAATGAGCAGAATGTAAGGGCGCAAGTGAGCTGGTGTATATCAAACATTTTAGTGAAAAACCCGAGACTGAGGTAATGACAGACGACGGCAAGGAAGAGAAGGAGAACGTCTCAAACACAGCTAAACCTTTATTGAGGAAAGAACCCTTTCTATAGGGTTGAAAAAAGAAGGAAGGAAAGAGAACCCTTCTTCACACCACCTCTCTCTACAAAGACACGACACCACCTCTCTCCACAAAAGACACGACACCGGACCTCCAACAATGGGGTCAAACCAACGAAACAACTGATGGCACCAAATATGACACATCATTTACAAAAAAAAAGAAAAAAACTTGCAGGGAAACCACAGATTGCACTGGACCCTTCACAGAGGGAATCAGCTATAAGACTGCACAAAAAAAGGGAAAAAAAATTCATAAAAAGCTTATAAAAATTAATTAAGCTTACAATATTACTAGAGATTTAGAAACCGCTTCCATTCCGCATCTAAAGACAAAAGAGGGCTTGTTCATTGCATTCCCATGCTTGGTTATCGCGATTGACTCTCACAGCAGGCGCTTAGGGTTGTTTTCTTTCTGTTACAATTGTGGTTGTCGAGTTCCATAATGGCACGCAATTCCTACATTCCTGAATATGCTTGGATGACTCGGAATATGGATCCTAGTTTTTGACGCAACGTTTATGTTCGCCTAGTCTATCATTAGCACAACACTTCGTTTGACCTATATAGCACAAACCACAATCAAAAGGGATCTTTTAGACTATACCTGAAACACATGTAACACACTTTTCTCTGTGTTTTTTTTAAACAACCTTTCTGGGCGGAAGCGAACGGAGTTAACCGCTTCAAACTGCTATATGTAGCTAAACGCCATGCGTAAACCAAACTTATCACCGACTGATTTTAGGTTGTGCGAAATCTTATGGAAGAACGCTACGACTACAAACTTTTCGTGCTCGGGCATTTTCCCTATCTGTTTGTTTTTGCAACAATGTACGAAAGCTGCTTGGAAACAAACATCTTGACGATACTTTGCAACATTTAGCCGGAGAAACACAACTTGAATCGACGTCATAATGGAGTGCCAACATGACTTTTGAACCGCGTTGCTAATCATGTTTTGAACCAATCCTGCCTTGACATGCTTTGAATGGCAACTATCAAAGGGAACTACTGGTTTAGCCTTTTCTTTGCCATAGGACCAACATAACCCGGAGACCAATCTGAGCGGGAGGTCTATGCACTTAAGTACGTTGTTGGCTGGCTTTTCGTATAGAAAACTGCAACTCCGGTGCCTCCCTGCACATGGTATTCTCAATGGAACCAGCAAGGGCTGAGTCACGGACACATACCAATATGTCATCCACGTATCTTCTAATAAGTACTGAGCTCGGGTGATAATTTTTGACCATCTCATGCACTTTTAGGTCCTAAGCTCCGGAGGCATATTTTTGAAAGGGTCGGGGCCACAGCCGAACCAATACATACGCCTTGACGTTGAATGTATTTTTGATCGTCATAATTTACCACTGTCGACTTTAGATACAGTTCAAGTATCCGTAGGAAATCATTGATCTCTATACCAGACTGGGACTGAAACCGAACTAAATTCTCCCCTAGAAACGAGCAGACCCTAAAAAGCGAAATGGCTGGTTGGAGTGAATCATACAAATCCTTGATGTCCAGGGAAAAAGTCGTGCAAACTTTACCATGAAACGGTTGAATATCTGATATCAAATCCATGGAAGAACCTAATGCTAACGGGCTTCTGAAATCTAGGCAAGAAAGACCATTCTGAAGGAACGTGAAGACAGTTTTTTGCCACGTGCCATCTTCGTTGATAACTACTCTCAGAGGAAGGTCAACCTTGTGGATCTTTCAAAAAGAACTTAATGGCAAACGTATCTTTCAAATTACCATTTAGTGTGGTAGCCAAGGACGTAAAGTCACTGTCCTTAAAAGTCCATATTATTTCCCTCTTGTGTCGGCCCAGATCCCCATCAAAAGAACGAAAATAACCCAGAAACAGCGAGGTTACATTGCTCCTGAAACTTATTGGAAGGCAGAACAGCAAACAGCCCCGATTTGTCTGTTTCAAGAAGCTTCGCCTCTTTCTCTTCTAACTCTTTCTTAACCCGGGTTACCATCCTAAAGTTTCTAACATCTGTTTTTTTTCATTGTTTCTCTTAACGTATTTGCGACATTTCAGTAGCTACAAAAAATGGGTATCACAATCCTTTTCTATATTTAATATTGTGTGTGCGCCTGCCATGACCGACGACTCCGATTAAATTTAGTGGTCGCGTGGAAACCTCAGAAAACGGCCTGTGACCACGGAGAAGAGAGTGAGTGCGACTCAAACCGGCCAGTTCTCGATCGGCGGTTTTCGGGCGGAAAGAAAACAAATTTGGAGCCGCAAATTCTGTTCTGGGTAGTTGGGCTCACATCTGTCATGTACAAATAAAAACCTTTGCGAGCATAAATACCCGGTCAGTGTCCCTAAGGATGAGCCTGGCCTCTGTTTCTGGTACTGATTCCGCTTTGCCCACACCACTGACTGATGATTGGAATCATTCTTTGTGTTTCGACATTCCCTACACATCGGTCGACAGCCAAACTATTATAATGTTGACAGTACGCCCCCATCGTTTCGATCCTTCGCGTAACGTTTGGTGACAGTTTAAATATTCCGCGACAGAATGTACATGCTTTGCAGAAAGTTTCCTTTTACAACTTACAGTTTTATGACCGGTGTGACATCGCTTGGAACTTATATAGATCTCATCGTAACACGGTGATATCTACAGATACTCTAGACCTTTGCAAAAATCGGCTTCTGCGCGCTGCCATCTTTGTGTGCTGAACTGTGGAACGCCCTCTGCGCATGCGCTGTTGATCTGCTGCGTGAGTATATTGACGCTGCGCATGCGGTCACAGCTGCGTGACTCAGCATTTTTTGCCCGGGTGATAAGCGCTGGAAAGGTCCATGCTCGGCGTCAATCTATTTCGTGCTAGTATCGCCAAGGCCAGCGTAACGTTCACAGCGCTGCAGTTTCCCGCTGCGCTGCTGTAAAAGTGCTTGGCTCTATCATGCGTCTCCATTCGCACGCACTCGCGCAACTATACTCGCGTTCCACCTCAAATTCCAGACGCAGCCGAGGCCACGAGCTGAGGGGATCAATCAGAGAGATCGTCAAAAGCGCTCCATCATAGTGTTTGTTATGTTTCTGCACGTGTTCTATCGTCGCTGAACCAACCATAAACAGGAAATGCATAGTGACTTGCGCTTTTCACGCTGCTTGATTAGTTTCTCTACCTCGTAGCTTCGGCTGCGTCTGGACTTCAGCTGAAACGAAGGATAGCTTTGACCGAGTTCGAAAACTGTGGCAGCTACCTAGCCTCTGATGACGTAGCACAAAATAGTTGACGCCGAGAGGGGCTTTGACAGAGTTGGATCACTACGGATGCTAGGCTATAGCCTTGACAATATAGCACGAAGCAGTTGATGCCGAGTATGGATTCCGCCTTTTCCTGAATTTTATGCGCAGGCTTCGTTAGGCCCATTTTATCTGGCGCAGTTTTTAAAGCGCACGCAAACATTTCATGCACAAATCAATTTGTAGAGTATTTCAAAGTTTGCCACCGTATATAAACGAATCACCCTTCTGCTGTGTCCGTCGACGAATGAGCTTTTACCGAGTTAGCCGGATTCGAGCAGGGAAACGTCATCGTCGACACGTCAGCTTATGCTTGCTTACAATCCCGTGTCTTTGAAAATCACCATTGGAGCCACGGTAATTCTGAAGTTTTGCCGGAAACGGTACCAACAGCCGCGCGATAAAACTCGCTAAGATTGTTTTTGTAAATGTTATAGTCGGTAATACCTGGCTGATCGATGCCACGATATACGCATTTTAAAATAACTCACCGTTTTAGTGACAATTAAACGTATTTACTAGTCATACTCTCCCACCGCTCACGATTGGTAAGACTCTTCACCAAAACGTTGGATGTGTCGCTCGGTCTGCGAACCACTTATTGCAGCGACGTCACTGGAATTCCCTGACAATGTATCTTGATAAACGGACAACGGTGACGGAGAGCAGAAAAATATTATCAATAGCAAAAAACGTAAGTGTAATTACACCGCTACATTAAAGATGGCACTTACGCCAAACGCGACCCAATCAATTACCACATCGCGAAAACAAACAGCCGTAAAAAACAAAGTGGAAAATGTATTTTTATGGCGCTCCGGTTTTCGTAGCGTCGAAGTTCACCACGTTCCAGCTGTGTTTAAGTATCAACCACATTTAAATAGTTAATATACCCGTACGAATAATCATGTTTCTTCGCACCTCGAATCGGAATTGCAGACATGGCAAAGAGCGTATTCGCACGGCCGTTACAGCTACGGCAATGCGTTTCAAGCAAAATGGCTCAACACTAAACCATTTACGTCTTCATGTCCCCTGAAACTTTCTGTAAGGCTTTCTCAAATAAACTCATAAAAACAAACAAACAAACAAAGAAACTCCGTTATTTCTTTATTTGTTTTTCTTCTTCTGGGTGCAAATTCACCTCGACCAGTACGCAGAGAGGGTTAAAAATCATACGTGACAAGACAGCGGACAGCCACAGGTAAATGACATCAACCAACGCCACCTAGAATAATCGACGCCTGCTAACATTCTTCTCTTCCTCCATGGAATGTCGTCGAAGTCGGACGGCGCCAACTCAGCAATTGGACCCGGACCCGATGTCGAGACTCCTTCAACGCGTTGATTGGACACGAAGCCCGGCCGAACGCTGACGAAGCATTCGTGTCCAATCGGCGTCTTCGCTCTAGCTCGCTGTGAGGACGTCAAACTTCCGGTGCAGATGCTTCGATTACCCTAGGTGGTGTTGAATCAACACCCACCAAAAGTTCCTAGATAAGAGCTTCCTACAAGTAGCGGCATTTTTTGAAGCGCCGGCTGCGTGACGCCACAGATTTAAGAAGCGAATACATAGAACATTAGAACATAGCTTTATTTTTTCATTTAAACAATACAAAAATACAGATAACGAGCCGGTATAAGCCTCAAGGGCTTGTGTACCTAGCTCGGCAGGTGGCAAAAACACAAATAGACACCCGCCAACAGCCAGGCGGCGCCAGCAGAGTGAGAGACCGCGGTTGTACCCTGTTTCGCTGTAACTTAGCAAAGGGTGAACGTTAAGAACCTCATTGCGTGCCGACGGCTTCAATATGCGCTACGTATACGAGCGCGACGCACACATATTGGAGCATGACGCAGGGAGAAGCCTAATACTTCTTCGCAGTAAAAGCCCACCCAGGTGATACGTCGTCACGTTCCGATTGGCACGCCAGGACCGTAGCTTCCTCCGTACTGCCAAGTTATGCGATCACGGCTCTGGCCTACCCAGTATTCCTCGCTTCAGATACTAGGCTAAGCGGCGCCACAAAGAGTAATACCCTACCTCTTAACAATACAGCCGGCACTCCCTGGCACACCAAATGTTTTTCTTCATTCGCAAGATAGCGCCAAACCAAACAGCACTGCAGGTAGCTTATGGCGGCGCACAGCTGAAGACTGAACTGAAAGACGCCATTTTGTTTCAGCGGAATGCGATTTGTCATTTGTATTGGTTGTCGTTACTATAGTCTCTTGATACTTCATTCACAAGTTTTGTAAACTTGTAAATGAAGTTTACAAAACTTCATTTACAAGTGGGCGGCACCGCCATCCGGCGTCTCAACGCGAGGAGTCCACATTGGCCTCCGTTTTCCGGGCGTCACGTGACCGCACTGGATCTCGCGATCGCGCCTCCCGTCGGATTTCCCGTTTCGCCTCTCACCTTTCCCATATATCAGCATCGAAACCGCACTCGCTGCCTACATCGTAGGAGTCCATGATGACCATGTGATCAGCGTGAATGTGATTATCCTCGCTTGCTCGTTGATCTTGCGACGTCGCCGCGCTCTGAAGGGGAAGGAGGCGCAGGTTTTGGGTCCGGCCGAGTTGGTTCTACCGAAACACCGAAGGAAAGGTCAGTGCTTTGCTGCCCCGGCCGCCGGCGCGCCAGAGATGAAGGCATGCTTTCGAAAGTGTCACCAAATCAACACAACATCTGTCACAACACAGACGACATGCAACCAGTGCCACGGAGAAACTCACTTGTAATTCCGAATTCCTCTTCTATAATTTCCCAGCGGTTGCTCTTACCGCCATTATCTAGGTGGTCTGGCTGCGTCTTGTCATATATAAAAAGGGAAACAGTCGCATAGTTTCAAGGAACCGCTCCGTTGCGGAAGGCATCGGGGGAAATGGGGATAGCAGACGACACGAAACGCGTCCTTCGGAACGTCGAAGACGCGCGGCAGCGGACCGGTTTGAGCGTTGCCAAGGCATCGCGACGTCACTATCTACGCCACCTCCCATTGGCTCCTCTCTTCTGCGGCGAGCGGCGGCGCGCTCTGAACAGTGCAAGGACCGGTTGACTTTGCGGCGCCGTCCGTGGCGCCGCTGAAGCCGAAAACTGGTTTCGGTCGGCAAACGGCAGTGCCGACCGTCGCGCCGCAGGCCTCCGCGACGCCAATGTGGCCGTGCCTTTACAGGAACGCCGCTTTCTCGCACAGAGCAGCAAGCCCTCAGGAGATGATGAGCGCTGGCCCCGAGAGCCGCGAGAAATTTATACGGGCTGTCGGCTCGCGGTCCGAACTCTTCCCCGAAGGCTCGTCGGGGCGTCCTTCCAAGAACTGCCGCCATATGATCTTCCCTTCCGCGCCAACAGGGAAAGGAGAGACGTCCGTGCACCGACCGGGAGAAAGAATGAATGCGTCCTCAGCGCGAGGGCGGAATGATCCGCCCTCGCGCTGAGGACCCGGCCACCTGACACGGGGCATTCGCGTCATGGGCTTTTGAAACTGGGGCATTTTGAAAGCGGGGCAAAAAAGGCCGGGGCGTTTGCCGCGGGGCATTTGATACGGGGTTTTCGACATCGGGTGCTGTCGTGCACCACCCCGCTGAGTTTACCCTCGGCGCAGTCAAATGGCACAGTATATGTCAGGATCGCGTTCGCTCGGAGCGCCGAACTTTTTATAGCAGGCTTCCTCACTTTAGTCGCCTCAGCGTTCGCCGGCGAGAAAACGTAACAGCTTAGAAATGGCCAGCTGCCAAGTTGATCTCGCCATTCGGTCCAGCTGCGTCATGGAGTGTTGTCAAAGCCAAGCTTCCGCGTCGCGCCCCAGCTCGCCTTTCGCTCCAGCTCAATCGCAGGGAATGCTTCAGTGACGTCACCAATGAACGTATAGGGTGTCCGAAATAACCAGGCTTGGTCTAAAATGGGCCGCAAAAATCGGCGCCTGCACGTAGCAATCAGAACTTTTCGTCAAATGTGTACTTCCAGGTCGGTTTTATCTTGTAAAATTACAAAGCGGACCGAGTGTCCGAGAAAAACACTGTAACCTTTTCTTCTTTCGGAAGCGCGAAAGCTGCTACGTGTGACGAGGTAGATGACGACATAAAGCACGACGGATCGTCGTGCTCTAGCTTGTTTGTGAGCTCCTTTCAATCTGCTCAACGAAATTGTGCCGAATGACTCCCTGTAACGTTTTGACAGGTATTACCGACCTGCAAGCTACACGTCATCCCACAACGCTTGTGGGATTCGGTATAATATAGGCAAGCATGCTGATGCCACTGGCGCGTTTGTACTGGAGACATGCAAGACCGTGGAAGTTGTTTTCTGGCAAGAAGATTAGCCGACTCCGATACTTTATTTTCTATACATGGGTTGCACTGACGTCACATTGCCTGCTTTTGACCACCATGTAAGAGGAGGAGAGGAAGCTGCTTTTGTAAGAATTTTGAGTGACGGGTTAATATTCTATAATCTTCTGGGAGGAGAAAAGCGACGTCTGCGCAAATCCGGGAGGCACAAAAGAGGATCCTGATGAGAGGGAGCTCCTTCTTCCCCTCTTCTCTGGTGGTCATCGAAGCGCTTTTTGAATGACGTTACGTGCAACCCATGTTATACATGGGTTGCAAGTGACTGGCTGGTTCTATTAGGTGCTGAAGGAAATGACTGGCGTTGTGTCAAGAGTTACTAAAGGCGGTTTTATAACAGGGAGCCTCTACGTTTTCGGGCCCCAGAGCAGCTTGGGGCTTGAGAGCAAAACTCTTGCGCAGTGCACTAACCTACCTCCCACTCTTCCCCCCCCCCCCCCAGCTGCTCAGGGGGATTCCCAATTAACTCAAAACACTCCATAACAAAAAATTAAGTGGATCTGCACGGTGTTGTATTGTCAATTTCAACACACTTCAGTCGCCAAGTGCCGAAGAACACCCACCATGAGCAAGGACAGTCTCGTTTGCTCGAGGCTCGTTCAAGGTTACGTGATATGCATGCGGAGAGCAATTCGCCTGCTTCTTGCGCAAGAGTTGCAGTAACGTCAGAACGAAGCCGCGGCTCTGAGTGGCTTTGAATAAAGGATAGTGGGTAGACCTCAATGCTAGGTGCCTTCGGGTCCACCCTCTATTTTTTTCAAACTGCCAATGAGAGCTCGGCGTCCTTCTGACGTCACCACAACTTCTGCACAAGAAGCAAAAGACTTGCTCTCCGCATAGCCACAAGTAAATAATAATAAATGAAATGAAATGGCAGCTTGAGGATTAGAGGGGTTGGCTCGTTATGTTCCTGGTTCGTGATTGGTTCTCGTGCATTCTTGTCGGCCGATACCGCCATCTGATTGGCTACGGAGCGGTGATAAGATGATCGGGACTCGCCACGCCAAGCGCTTCTTAAGGCTGCGGTCCCACGGCAGCCATCTTGAACAAGGCGTTAGTTCAACCAATAGATGGCGACACGCACCCGTGGGGTGGCCGAAACATTGGTTCGCGGTGGGATGGCTCGAGCACCATCACGTTCCCTCGTGGCCTTGTTCGCGCCGCTGCCAGCTGTGCTCAGCTGGCTCAAGTAGCGTGGCCCAGCAAACGCATGTATGCGAGAATGTCAGGCTGATATAGGGACATGCGGTTCGGCGATTGCCACGGGCGTTCGCAATAAATCTTACCAAGAAGGAATCAATTGTTGATTGTTGTGTCAATATTCTTTCAATGAAAACTTCTGCAGGAATGCACGCTCAGTAGACTCAATATTCCAAGACACCAGTGGAAGCTGACGTCAGGTAAACTGCTTCGTAATTTACGGTACTTACCTCACCATTATAATGACGACCGAAAAGTGACATAACGAAATATTGTGTTTCATGGGATCCGGAAGATTTTGTAAAGGTTGTTACATTATAGTTCCCAAAGACAAACGCCGTTGCAATATTTTCGGAAGTACTGATATAATGTTGTAAGTACAGCTTAGGAGGAGTATGATGAAAACCATCAGAATAAATAGGAAGACGTTTATTTGCAATGAAGACGCTATGAATGAACGGCGTTTAGCGACGGCAAGTTATGAGCGTATGGGAATTTATAAGTTCACGTGATTGCTAACTATGGACATGCGGACAATGACGACCTCTTTTGTCGGGAGATGGAGTAGCGGTGATGACCTGATATCGGACGACTCGTGGCAGACGAACAAGCAAGTTTCTTCTCAGCGAATGGTAAGCGTCCAGGGTCAAGCACAGCACATGGCTACCGACGTTGTCGACGTTTCGAACACTTACCACTTTCGACAAAAGTGCTGGCACATCAGCTAACTTTGTGGTAAGAGTCGAAAGCTTCCTCGAGTCCAGCGCCATCATGAACTGTAACTGAAAACGATCCACTATTCAGTCTGTAGGTGGCCAAAACGTATCCGCATCTGCGGAGTCATGGTCGATGCGTACTCTAAGTGGATGGAAGTTTACACGATGCCTGCCACGACGTACAAACGCGTCATTGACGTTCTACGCTCTCTTGTCCCTACCTTTGCCCTACCGAAAATACTTTTCTCTAATAACGCCCATATCTTGCTTCAAATAAAATATTCAAATCCCCCCCCCCCAAAAAAAAAAAAAAAACGGCATCAGGCATCACATTAGTGCACCATGCCATCCTGCAACTAACGGGCAAGCAGAACAAATGGTGTGCGAAACGAAAAAGCCCTCTTGAAGCTTACGGAAGAAGCAGTTCAGTGAAGAATCGCCAGGTTCTTGTTCCAGCAGCACGCGACGGTCTCATCTTACACGGTAAAAACACCCGCCGAAGCAATGTTCGGCGGACGAAGAGCCACACCCCTCGATCTCATATGATACTATGGCCATGAATGAAGATCGAGAGATTTCCAGATCGGGAGTAATGGCAGATTATTCGGTCGGACAACTCGTCTACGTGAGGAATTTCAGATGGAAGTCGGGCCTTCCATGTAAAACTTGAGTAGAAAAGGCTATATATGTTGGTTGACAAGAAGGTGTCATCCCTCTGAAGACGTTGGATATCAATGCCCTTGAGTGTAAATATAACGAAATCACAAAACTCTATTTGTGTATTGTGTAACTGCACTTGTATTTGGTAGTAGAGGCTATGGTGGTGATTTGGACCTTTCACGCCAGGCTCCATGTTCTTATTTTTCGCCTCATACTCCTTTGCGGTTTCAGTAGGCTTCAAGAATCTTTTGGAACGGGGACACTTTACGTCAATGAGGCCATTTTTTCCAAGTAGTCAATCAGGGAATGCTGCTAGAAATCCGTCCTTCATATTAACGAATAAGCCGCACTTCTGCACATTGCAGTTTTCCTGTTCCACGTAGAGTTGTAAAGCAGCATCCTCATTGATTCTACCATATTCTGTTGCGGGTGAAGAAAGGTCTTTGGGTACACGATACTTAAAAAAATCTGGCACTGTACATTGTGGTTCGATACCCACTAATATCGTGGTCCTTATAGAGCCTCATAATTTAATCATTACCTCGTCACCTCATATTGCTCTTCATCAACAGTAAGTACAATAGGTGAACAGGCGCGATCTCTTACGGACTTTGCACCGGGTAGTTGTTCCCTGCGGCGGCAGCTTGGATGGGTCGCTGTAACCCTACCGATCCTACAGCGCTTTAATTCCTTCTGAGAGTCACGTCCTCCTCACCGTGTTGTCCTCTTTGCTCCGGGGTTGAGTTGGATAAGTTTATAGAGTAATTAGACCTACAGGTTGTGAGGCCGGCTGCCTTCAGGGACTCGTGCGGAACACGTCTTTCTCTTCGTCTACTTAAGAAACAAATTGTATTATTCTAAGCCGAAACTTATTTCAATCGGCTCACTACAGTAATTTCAAGCAAGTTTAATTGCGCACATTTTTAATCGCAGTGGTCGGGGAACAGTTGTTCAGGATGGCTCAGGCAGCGTTGGGCATGGTTGTGTGGTCGCACCCCTACGCGGCTAAAGAAGTCCCATTGCTCCTTGGCGAGAGTGAAGGCCACAAGGAAACCGCTCTCTAGCCCTGTCATGGAAGAACATGGCAGGGCAGCACTGAGCAGCTCGCTTAATTTTATTTCGCATCACTCATTGCGGGGACTCCGCAAAACGAAAGAGAAGCGCGAGGAAACTTCACGAGTTGTGATCCTGGGCCGGCTTGCTAGAACAGCGTCTCTGCTGAGACGCGACTGTCTTGAGACGCGGCTTGAGTCCCGCTCAGCTCGAGCGCTGGCTTTGGCATTGCTTTCTTTCCCACTCTCAGCTGAGACGCTGTTTCTATACTCCGTTTCACCTTATGTTGTACCGCAGCGAAAGCTAGAAGCGCGAGCTCATAGCGTTGGCAGCTGTTCTTTGTGCACGAGAGCTTGTGCCGCCGAGATGTGCCCTAGAGCAAGGAGCTCGTGCTTGTAGCCTTTCCTGCGGTACAACACAAGGTAAAACAGAGTATAGCAAGTCGGACCTGGCTGCTTATAACTAGTTGCAAAGGACAAGGGTCGTGGTTGGTGTGAAGCGCAAAGTGGAAGCTTGGAGTCGTTGTATTGTTAAACCAACACCATGAAAGTTAATCGTTTTACACTGTTCTTATTTGAATAAATGTAATAAAAATTAATCCAAAGAAAGACAATTTAGTGAGGGTTTCGCACATGTGCAACGCTTTTGATAGAGCACTTGGAAAAGGGGTTTATTAGACATTTTTCCTGATCCTCAGATTTGGGTCACAATGACTGGCTGTTTGTTTCCGTACCAGTCACTGCGGTTTGCACATAACGTTCTCTGTAAGTTGTCTATGAGTAGAGTAACATGAAAACTGAAAATCTCACATCTCTCTACGATGGCGACCACAACAGAACCAGCGCGGTCGGAAAGCTGGAACCTTAAAAAAAATATTTTGTTGAAAATCTTGGAGTGAAGGGAAAGAAATTCCCCTTCGTCGTCATCATCAGATGGAGTTGAATATTTGCACCTTTCGTGGTGTCGGAACATGGCGGGCAGCATTGAATAGCTTATTTATGGGCACTAGGTGTTTTCGAGAACTTGCTCGCGACCCTTGTGACGCGCTTCTCATTTTCTTTCTTTTTTTTTCTTGCAAGATTAACTGACTCACTGCGAGAACGAGGAAGCAGCGCGAGGAAATATATGACAAAAGAATCCTCTGCGTCAGGGACAGAATCAGCGCCACTTTGACTGAACTTCTCAACCTCGAATTTCAGCCACCTTTCAAAAGATGGCGCAAGTGCGCGTCGTCTGCTACAACATAGGTTATTTTTATTATTTAGGACAATTAGTATGCTTTAAAATAATTACAATCATAGGCAGTGATATTAATTAGAACGATAAAAGCTATAATTAAAGAATCGTTATTTAAATAGCTGTCCTCTTCTATGAAACCGGTTTCTTGCGTACAGAGTCGAGCTTCAAAATAGTCCCATGATTTAAAATTATTTTAAACAAATCTGAATATGAATACAAAAAAATCACGCTTCAGGTGAACCAGCTCAGTTCCTCTAGCATACAACTAAAAAAAATTAGATCAGTTGCCAGAACGCTGTCTGAGAAAACCAAGAACGCGTTAAGGGAATTCTTTAAAATTTTATCACAATCAAGTTGTGTTTACATAAAAACGGGTGGCGTTGCACTTCTAATATTTTGTATGCGGAGTTCCTATATTTACCAGGAGCGTGCCCCTAAATGTCGTTGCTGCGTTATGATGTGACACTGAGTTACGAGACTTCAAAGTTGCATAAAAAAGGCTCTTTTTGAATAAATATTAAAAACTGTGAGTGTGCTAATTCAGAAAAACACGCATGCAGGGAACTAGACGAGTCCTTCATCTTTTAATAAAAAGAATAAGAACGCGTCTTGGATGCATTACAAGTCTAGAAACTTGGAATGCATAGAGGTATGTCTTTGAAAATATCAAAACTTGCACTTTTTGTTTTCTTATTGTGCGTTAAGTTTTAAAGCATGCGTATCATATTTTGCACTAAAAGAGTAATGATGAATTGGAAATTCATTTGCAATAAGAACGAAATACGTAACACGCGCAAAGACGCGACATTTGCATCGCAAACAGGAGCGTTAGCACAGCTGCTACCGGTATTATGGTTGGGGCCGTGGGACCGCCGCCTTAAGCTATGACAGTGACAACAGTTGTCGTCTTTATCGTCCTACTGAAGACGGTTATTTTAGTAATATATATATAGACATTTCCGTCGCTTATCAGCTGGACGATTAATGCGGTGTCACGGATCTGTGGACGTATGCGTAGCGTCTGACTCACGGCACAAGAGCGCTGCAGCGCATGCCCAGGAGGCATTCCACAGTCCAGCAGACAGAGATGGCAGCGCCCAGAAGGCGAGTATTGGAAGGGTCTATAGTAGGGCTGGGCAATTGATCGATTAACCTTCCGATTAATCGATTAAGGCTTTAACCGCGATCAAATATTTTAACCGGTTAATCGGTTTTTTAATCGGTACTCGCAAAGAAGTCAACTGGATGCACGCATGGCTCTATCCTGGGGCCCTATGTTGCGCTTTTTGGACTCCCAGGAGAGTAGGAAGAAAGAAGTGACGTCAACAACGCTCTTTGGATGTCGATTGGTGGAGTCGCTGATGACGGTATCTGCTAAGATACCGTCATCTGCTAAGATACGTTCATTCACACCTACGTCACTTCCTTCTCCATAGTCTCCTGGGAGTCCAAAAAGCGCAACATAGCACCCATGGACGACCTGCCCGAACTAAAATGGACGGGTTCACGAGTATTGAAAGGCTATCTCGCTGGAAAGTTTGGGTTTAAAATAAACTCCAGCGGTGAAGTTTTCAACTCGAAGGAAGTCCACTTCATCATCTGCAACAAGCCGTTTTCGTTCAGTGGAAGCGTAAGTTCGCTTCAGTATCACCTACGAGCGAAGCACCCATGTACGCCGCTGCAGCAAGGACCATCCGCCAAGACGCAGACAACAATCACCGCCTTTTCATCAAGGCCAATTTCTCTGAAAAAAGAAGAAAGCATCGCCCAAGCCCCGACTTCTTGTCTTCCTGTCGGAGAATGTATACAAACTTCTTTGTCTTCGGAGCGGGAGCAGAAATATGTGTCTTTGAATCGTTGAACTATATGTATCCTCAATTCTAAATGTCCTTTGCCCAGTGTAACAGGGAGTAAAATAAGTCTTTAAAGGCAAGACGAGTTCTTGCATTTTTTTAAATATAATATTTATAAAAATCAACGCGACCGATTAATCGATTAATTAATCGATTAAAGGGTGGCGATTAATCGGGTTAAAATTTTTAATCGACGCCCAGCCCTAGTCTATAGGGTGCCCCAAACGAGCCTTCCGCAGTAAAACACACCTCGAAAATCAACGCGCGCTCATATAAAGCCCAAACTTTCGCCAGATGTGCACCGAGCAGGTCAATATTACCGTGTGAAATGTCAAGGAGTAGTTGTCTTCTTGTAAAAATTAGAGGAAATAAACTTGCCGAAGTCATGGCGGGCGCGTTCGCAAACGACCGAGTAAAGGACGCAATTTACTTAGGGCACCATCTACCGATAGGCGCAGCGAGCAGACGACGCGCTCAGTTGTCTGCTAGCTGCGCCTATCGGGAGATGGCGCCACAAGTAAATAGCGTCGTTTACTCGGTCGCTCGCGTATGCGCACAACCTTGCCGTTAGCAAGTTTTCTAACGCGATAGCGTTAAGGAGCTTGTGTCGCAGAAAAAGCGGGCGTCGGTGGCGTTGTGACAGGAAAATTCTTATTGGTCGATAGGGTAATGACGTCACAGTCACATGACCTGGAGCGGGAATTTTAAACAACCCAGAACGCTCACGTGAAACGTGACGTCACGCGAGGAATGAAAGTTATTAAAAACATGACATGTAACGCGAATTAAAAAGCGCCGAATGTGAAATAATTTCACACTAAAAATAATTCATTTGCCTGAAGGAAAATTTGAAGAATTTCAGGCGGGATTCGAACCTACAACACTTTTGCTAAATTTTGTTTTTTTACAGAAAGATGACTACCCTTTAAAGTTTCACACGCGAAAACTGACCTGATCAGTGCACATTCGATGAAGGTTTGAGCTTTCTATGTGCAGGCGCCGATTTTTCCGGCTCGTTTTATAACGGGACGCCCGCTTGGGACTCCCTGTACTTGGAATGATTGATTAACGCACACCATCAGCGGAATTATACCCTTTCTGGATGACCGTGTGCGGCATTTATCATCAAACAGGAAACATTCCGATAATGCCTCGATTCCCGTGGACAGAGTGGTTTTCTCCGCGACAATTAGTATTTAAAAATTAGCGGGCAGCTACCGCCTGTCCAAGCGTGCAGCAAAAACTAGCGCTACCTGCCGGATGAATTGTGAAACACCGTAAAGGGGATTCATTGTACGCCGTTGGAGTTGCGAATAGAGCGTGCTAGAATCACTAAATAAGCTATACGCTTCAAAGTACAGACAATTCATTCCCCGATCGTCTTGTTCGCACCGCCATTTTTGATTAATTGATTTACATATTTCATTTTGACACGGATGTCAGGGCGGTTGGAACAAAATGTGGTTAAAATCACCTGACGAGGTCCCAACCACCAATACAGCACTTAGGCAGCAAGCCCACAAATTTAACACAGAAAAGAACGGAAACCGGTACACGCATCACAGATGACAAGGTTATTGCACTAGATTACAACGGAGGAGATTTTATGGGCTCGTTGATAAATGCAAATATGTATGTTAAGGATATTCCGGATATGATAGGATAATTTGTTCCGTGATTTGTTATAAGTTCGGGTTTAAGAAATGGCCGACGCCGAAGGTAGTAATTGTTTTGTTTAGGCAGATGTCAGTCACAAAAGCTTACACAATCAGTGTTGATTTGAGAAAGTATTTCAATGGCGACCTTCAAGTAGAAAAGTTGATCCAATATTAATATTTCATGTCCAATAAAATAAAGGGGCGGTTCATCTGACCAAGGTAGATTATCAATGAACCAAACTGCTCGTTTTTGTAACGGAAGTGGTTAGAGTTTGTTCTTGTTGTGCGCCAAACCAACAAACATTGCAACTTTGAGTGGATCAGCGATATAGAGAGTAGTTGCTTCAACCCCTCCGAGAGAATATATTTTGGGATAAAATGAAGCCAATTGATCGAGAAATAATTATCTTCCGAGATCGTTCACGTGGGCTGTCTATACCTGTTTTCACCTCAAGAACCGTAGGAAAAAAAGTCCGGCTTCTCGCGGATGATTACTAATTTTCACCGTTAGGTGGAGATTTAAGATATATTTATTAGCATTCTGGAGTGGATACACGTTATCTTATCAAGGAGTACACGTTTCAAACGCCAAAAGCATCGCCTGTGCCTCCGACAACCAAATCTGGCGAGAACTATTTCGCGCGGCGTATGAACAATGCGCAAAACTTACTGTTTTCTTGGGGTGAAAACGGGTATAGTTGAGATTTCCGTGGAAACGAAATTTAAGCTTGTTGCCGGCCACAATTATTGAGATTCTCAGACACGACATCCTGAGATTTAGATACTGCCAGGAAGCTCAGGCGATATCGACTTGCTCCGTCGCCAACTTTTTTAACATTTCCGGAGTACAGAAGAGCGTTTCTCTCATGATTTAAGATAAAGCCTCAGATAACCGGCAAAAATAAATTTGAGCAAAATGGCGGCTCGAGCGTCGTTGCTACGAAACGTAGCCTGTTTAGTGTCTGCAGTATAAGCCTGCGGTAACACACGCACAGAATGATGACGTCAGCAATGAAGTCGTGCTTACGGGGCGGCTTGATTGGCCACCGCCGACTCGTAGGATCGTCACTTTCGCGTTTTCGTTTTTTCCCGCTTCGCGGGCGGGACGCCACCGGTAGTCCCAGATAATTTTCTGTTGCGTCACATCGGGAGTCAATAAACCATCCCTTCGGATTACAACTTGGTCCCTGTCGTCGACAACATGCTTCAAAAACGTGCTGCAAAAAAAAAATATATATATTTTGGTGATTGTAACGTTTTGTATCAGTGATGAATACAAACGACTCATTGTATCGCTCGCCCGTGTATGAAAGCGATAAAACGTGAGTGGATGGTGCGTCCCGTGGGGATCTAAGCGCTTATAACAACATGCCCTCCCTATACATTAACCATTTTGATAATGAGAAGAACCCAGGTTGTATCGCTGCCGAGCTAAAACGAGTATGCGAATCCAAAAGTTATATATCATCAACACACTTCCGAAACTACAAACAAATTAAAAAAAATTAAAAAAATTTATAACTGTTTTAAGCTTAGCGTTCTTACAAGACAAATTGCTCTCCAAACAACCTAATGAGTGTTTACGAGAGCGAGAAAAGCGTAATTAATGACAACCACCATACAAGCGCGGGTAAAACGTTCTGCATTTTTTCTAATGTATTTTTCAACATTACTTTTCCTTTCTTTCTTTTTTTCAAGAGATATCCGGGTAAGAAGCGCGCATACCATTTTTGGTACTTCTAACAAGAATGATTTCAGGAAGTTGCGGCTGCGGAATGAAACATTCCACGCAAATACTCCTAAATAAAAAAGGAAAAATAACAACACAAAAAAGGGCAAAACCACAATGAAAAAAAGCAATACGAAACACCTCTTCTTTAGACTACACGCACCGAAAGCGAACGCGCAACAAGTGTGAACGCCTAGGCACATCCACATTTCGTCGCTGTTCCCCATCCATAAACTTTTTTCTCCTTTTCGTCGGCATATATAGGTATATTTAAATCACCTTTTTTTCCCTCGTGTTTTTTTTTCTTTATTGTTTTTGTTTCCGATCCGCTCAGCTGCAGCCCGCATACCCTCGTACAAGCTGCGGCGCATCCGTTTTCAACTTCAGCGCATCAATAAAAACGCGAGGTTTTTTTTGTTTTGTTTTTTCTTGTAGCACAATTTTGTCGTGTCTAGTTTTCGCTTTTCCATAATTCCATGGTTGTCTCTGCGTTTACTCACTCTCGTCATATCTCGAGATGCGCGAGAGCTCTGATATACGTCAATGCAGAGCGCGTAGAAAGATTGTCATTATAATCGGGAAGAACTTTTTTTTCTTCTCATTCTTGAAGGACCGAGGAGCGCGCGAGCGCAGTCGTGATCGGAGCACATTGTGCGCGAGCGCACGGGTACCCAGAGCTTTGGCTTCATTGCCAAGAAAAGTTGTTTGAATTCAACCAGATTCGGCGGAGATTCCACCATTAAGGGCACGCGCGTAAATTAAAACGGGTTGGCACCGCTGGCTACATGAGAGGTGAAGCATTGAAAAAAATACACAAACTAAATTATTATAATCCTATCTGTTTGCATCTACACTGTTTAGACATTGGTAATCATTTTCTAAAATTAAAGCAGCTTATTTTATCAATATGTTGTTCCCAAATTATTTTTTCCCCTACAAGCCGGCCATCACTGCCTAGGAGTCGAACCAAATACCTTGGAGAAAAATACTGGAAACCGCCGTGGCCCGTGGGCGAAAACTGATCGCAGCGCCTATGGCGAGCATGGAGTTTCCGCCAGCAGACGAACTGCTCGAAATACAGTGGCTTTGCCTATCTCCGCACGAGGCAACCATCGAAAAAGCATCGCGACGGTTTTATTTCGTTGTGATTGTTAAAAGCTATTTACCAGTTCATAAGTGCAGGATGACTTTTCGCGAGAAATGTTTTTCTTTGCTTTTAAGGCGCAGTTGTGT
Source organism: Ixodes ricinus (assembly GCA_037355805.1). Taxonomy (NCBI): domain Eukaryota; kingdom Metazoa; phylum Arthropoda; class Arachnida; order Ixodida; family Ixodidae; genus Ixodes; species Ixodes ricinus. The sequence goes on along the minus strand of JAZHYW010059849.1, from coordinate 1,444 downwards.
TTCTTAGACAAGAAAACATTGAGATGTCACACTTCAAGTAGGGCATACGAAACAGAAATCTATTTTCAAGCTTTTTTTTTTTTTAATACTCAAACATCTGAAACTTTCAAAACTTAGCTACGGCTCAATTCTAGTGTTCGGATCAAAGGTAAAGGTCCTTTGCGGTTGACATTATCGTTTTCACAAATATCTTGCTCATGCCTCTCTTGCCGAAAAGACAATCTGTCTAATCCTGGCAACACCACAGCCAACTATAAAAATAGAATGGAGCATAAAAGCTATCACATATATGCACTAACAGGATGTCAATATTGCCGCGTGCATGATCGAGAAGATAGGCTTCTCCGTTCATCTAGAACAGGGGTGCACAACTCAAAAATGACGCAAGCCAAAAATTGTTTATTGGAAACTGCGCGGGCCGCACCTAGTGTGACACGGTACACCTTTTTGCTGCAGACAGGTGTTCAATATCCGGCATCATCGCACTGGTGGCCATCTTCAGCACATCTCGCAGTGTCATGTCGGTCATAAAAGATCGAAGACGGATCTTGGTGAGGGTCATCAGTGAGAACGTCTGCTCACGGACAGACGTGCTCCCACAAAGTGATGCAAGCTTCAATGCGCGGTCCTTCCGTACTTGCTCCTGTCAAGGCTTTTGTAGAAGTCAAGCAGCTGAGACTCACGATGCATACTCTTCAGTTTTGGCGAGCACTGGAGGTCGATGAGTTCTAGCTGCAGCGTCGGACCTGTGTCTTCCGGTGCGACAGAAAACGGATCGCGGAACAAATCGTAGTTACTCTTCTCACTTTCGAATGCCTTGAATCTTTGCTGGAACTCGGAGAGCAGGTACTCAACCTGTGGAGCGTACGTCGCAGCTACCGTCTTCCGATTTTCGCCGGTGGGAAAGAGCTTCTGGCAGGTTGAAAAGTGAAATATGCTTCCAGCCCCAAGCTGCAATTTGAAGAGGCGCAGCTTTCCTTGGAACGCGGGGATCGCGCTCACCATGTCCGAATTGAGATGGTCTTTTCCTTGGAGAGCTATGTTGAGCGTGTTCAGATGGCTTGAAATATCGGTGAGGAATGCCAGATCCTACGACCATTGTTCTCTCAGCTCTGGTATGTGTTTCCCTTCCTCTTGCAAGAAAGCGATGATGTCAGCCTTCAGCGCGACGAAGCGACTCAGAACATTACCACGGCTTAGCCAGCGAACTTCAGTGTGATACGGGATGTCCATGTGCTCACTCTCCATTTCTTTAAGGTACTCTTGAAATTTCCTGTGCTTCAATCCCCGAGCACGTCTAAAGTTGACAACCGAAGTCACGACCTTCATCACATGGTCAAACTTCGTCACTTTGGCGCAGAGTGCTTCCTGGTGAAGCACACAGTGATATTGCTTCAGTTCTACACCACTGAACGCTTGAAGTAAGGCAACGGCTCGGTTTCTC
>JAZHYW010059847.1:0-16312 GCA_037355805.1 Ixodes ricinus | reverse complement strand
GCAACACCCCCCCCCCCAATCACCTTGTAGGCGTCGCCATTTTGTTGCCAGAGCAGGTGCAATAGGGATAGTACACATTGGAAAATACGGGCTGCCCATGGCCAACTTTCTGGGACGTTTCGTGGAATAAGAAGTTATTGAGGAAATATCAAAGATTACAAATGATCTTCTCCTATGACACCCAGGCAAATAATACCTGGAAAACATTACAACGTTTTGTGAAGAAAAAGCAGAAATTGATAATTTTGTGATTGTGGCCTATGTGATTCAATGCAAATAAACTGCAAACACGTGGAATAAAAATTATACGCGTCCAAAAGTTTAATTACTGGTTATTGATACTGTATGACTGTCATCTAATATATTTCCGAGGAACATTGCGATGTTTCTTGCTGTTCAGTTGCAGTTGGATATCCGCAAGGCGTTGATGTCCAAGAAGTGTCAGAACTTTTCTGAAGGACGGAAAAGCGTTTCCTGAAATTTGCCGTCAAGCCACTGGCAACAATGATTCTCAGCAACAAGAAGGCTGCAGCGTCGTTACTCCCAAGCGTGGACTAATGCGTGGCTCTAGTCCCAGCCATTTGGACAATCTCTTGGCAGCTGTCGCGTGCCACGACGCCAAGGGCCATCGGCCTCATACGCCGGTCTCGGTCCTCAAGACGACATCCTACCACGCCACAAGTCACGCCAACTTAACGCTTGGCTCTACGAATGAGCAAAAAGCCTCTCCAAACCAAGCAAAAACAATAACAAAAAAAGAAACTCCAAGCCAGTGCCGGAAACGATGCACCTTTTCAGAAGACGACGACGACACATGCCCGCCGTACTATATGAGCGTCTCTAGCTCTTCACGGCTGGGCTTGAACGCCAGCGGCACGCGACTCCACGGTGACGCCGACTCTCGCGACAGCTGCGAGTTTATTCTGAAGGCCCCGACCCTGAGGGGGAAAGAACTCCGACCCAGGATCTCGACTCGACCGCGTCTCGGAAATGGGATGGCGGGCCGCGGAGCTTGGGCACCGAAATAACGCTTCCTGCGACAGCGTGCCTCGGTGAGACGGCGGTCGTCGCTACCCAGTCTTTCTAAAGACGCTGGATTCACGTTCTCGTTTACAACCTGGTTGCGCGTTCTCTACCAGTTGCTAAGCGCTCTTCGCCGAGTTCCTGAGTATCTATCTATTCCAGTGAATAGTATTTCTTTTTTCATTTCAATATTTTCTTTTTCTTTCCTGGACCAACAATATGTATCTTAATCCTATATAAATAAAGGAGGGAGAAAAAGAGCCGTGTTACATCGTTTCAGCCGTGCTGCGTGTCCCTACTTCCGTAAATTATTCGTGTGATAAATTTCTTCGAAGTTTGAAAACAATGTATCTTAAATAATGAGTGACATAGTAAAAACATTATTAGGATTGTGTAGCGAGTATCCTAAATAAGGCGCACTTTCCAGATACCTAAATGCTACTAAAAGTATCGAAATAGAGTGTCCTTAGTAGTATGTTCGAGATATGCGGGTCTCGATTTAAGTTACGGACCCCAGACTAGAAGTCGGCTTGCATTGGCTAAATTTCTTACCCTGTCGCCATACTCTGGCACACTAAACACACACTGTATGGACATCTAACGTCCAAGCAACTTTAAGACTCGAGAACCCGCGAAAATAAATTGTTCGCTCGAGAGTGCAGTGTTTTTAAGATTCGTGGCCAGCGTCACCTCCCTTACTTTTCTAATGCTGCCGACAAATTCAGTACAGTTCCGCACTTACAAGTGTACATACAGGCTCATTCAATTGCTGTGATGCATCCAACTGATCACCTTAAAGGGACACTGACATCCCCCAAAAAGTTTGTTTTACTTTTTGCCAGGCGATTCATTATGGTGTCTAGAAGACTACCCAATCAATATTTTGCTATAGCGTCACGAATATTTTTAATAAAGTAAGAAAACGCAACTGCTCAAAACCGAAACCGAAACTGGACTGGGGAGGAAGAAGAAATATAGAGGAGAAAGTTATCGGAAATCACGGGGATCTGCAGAAATGAGCAGAATGTAAGGGCGCAAGTGAGCTGGTGTATATCAAACATCTTAGTGAAAAACCCGAGACTGAGGTAATGACAGACGACGGCAAGGAAGAGAAGGAGAACGTCTCAAACACAGCTAAACCTTTATTGAGGACAGGACCCTTTCTACAGGGTTGAAAAAAGAAGGAAGGAAAGAGAACCCTTCTTCACACCACCTCTCTCTACAAAGACACGACACCACCTCTCTCCACAAAAGACACGACACCGGACCTCCAACAATGGGGTCAAACCAACGAAACAACTGATGGCACCAAATATGACACATCATTTACAAAAAAAAAAAAAAAAACTTGCAGGGAAACCACAGATTGCACTGGACCCTTCACAGAGGGAATCAGCTATAAGACTGCACAAAAAAGGAAAAAAAATTCATAAAAAGCTTATAAAAATTAATTAAGCTTACAATATTACTAGAGATTTAGAAACCGCTTCCAATCCGCATGTAAAGACAAAGAGGGCTTGTTCATTGCATTCCCATGCTTGGTTATCGCGATTGACTCTCACAGCAGGCGCTTATGGTTGTTTCTTTCTGTTACAATTGTGGTTGTCGAGTTCCATAATGGCACGCAATTCCTACATTCCTGAATATGCTTGGATGACTCGGAATATGGATCCTAGTTTTTGACGCAACGTTTATGTTCGCCTAGTCTATCATTAGCACAACACTTCGTTTGACCTATATAGCACAAACCACAATCAAAAGGGATCTTTTAGACTATACCTGAAACACATGTAACACACTTTTCCCTGTGTTTTTTTTAAACAACCTTTCTGGGCGGAAGCGAACGGAGTTAACCGCTTCAAACTGCTATATGTGCTAAACGCCATGCGTAAACCAAACTTATCACCGACTGATTTTAGGTTGTGCGAAATCTTATGGAAGAACGCTACGACTACAAACTTTTTGTGCTCAGGCATTTTCCCTATCTGTTTGTCTTTGCAACAATGTACGAAAGCTGCTTGGAAATAAACTCTTGAGGATACTTTGCAACATTTAGCCGGAGAAACACAACTTGAATCGACGTCATAATGGAGTGCCAACATGACTTTTGAACCGCGTTGTTAATCATGTTTCGAACCAATCCTGCCTTGACATGCTTTGAATGGCAACTATCAAAGGGAACTGCTGGTTTAGCCTTTTCTTTGCCATAGGACCAACATAACCCGGAGACCAATCTGAGCGGGAGGTCTATGTACTTAAGTACGTTGTTGGCTGGCTTTTCTATAGAAAACTGCAACTCCAGTGCCTCCCTGCACATGGTATTCTCAATGGAACCAGCAAGGGCTGAGTCACGGACACATACCAATATGTCATCCACGTATCTTCTAATAAGTACTGAGCTCGGGTGATAATTTTTGACCATCTCATGCACTTTTAGGTCTAAGCTCCGGAGGCATATTCTTGAAAGGGTCGGGGCCACAGCCGAACCAATACATACGCCTTGACGTTGAATGTATTTTTGATCGTCATAATTTACCACTGTCGACTTTAGATACAGTTCAAGTATCCGTAGGAAATCATTGATCTCTATACCAGACTGGGACTGAAACCGAACTAAATTCTCCCCTAGAAACGAGCAGACCCTAAAAAGCGAAATGGCTGGTTGGAGTGAATCATACAAATCCTTGATGTCCAGCGAAAAAGTCGTGCAAACTTTACCATGAAACGGTTGAATATCTGATATCAAATCCATGGAAGAACCTAAGGCTAACGGGCTTCTGAAATCTAGGCAAGAAAGACCATTCTGAAGGAACGTGAAGACAGTTTTTTGCCACGTGCCATCTTCGTTGATAACTACTCTCAGAGGAAGGTCAACCTTGTGGTCTTTCCAAAAAGAACTTAATGGCAAACGTATCTTTCAAATTACCATTTAGTGTGGTAGCCAAGGACGTAAAGTCACTGTCCTTAAAAGTCCATATTATTTCCCTCTTGTGTCGGCCCAGATCCCCATCAAAAGAACGAAATAACCCAGAAACAGCGAGGTCACATTTCTCCTGAAACTTATTGGAAGGCAGAACAGCAAACAGTCCCCGATTTGTCTGTTTCAAGAAGCTTCGCCTCTTTCTCTTTTAACTCTTTCTTAACCCGAGTTACCATCCTAAAGTTTCTAACATCTGTTGTTTTTTTCATTGTTTCTCTTAACGTATTTGCGACATTTCAGTAGCTACAAAAAATGGGTATCACAATCCTTTTCTATTTTTAATATTGTGTGTGCGCCTGCCATGACCGACGACTCCGATTAAATTTAGTGGTCACGTGGAAACCTTAGAAAACGGCCCGTGACCACGGAGAAGAGAGTGAGGGCGACTCGAACCGGCGAGTTCTCGATCGGCGGTTTTCGGGCGGAAAGAAAACAAATTTGGAGCCGCAAATTCTGCTCTGGGTAGTTGGGCTCACATCTGTCATGTACAAATAAAAACCTTTGCGAGCATAAATACCCGGTCAGTGTCCCTTTAAGGATGAGCCTGGCCTCTGTTTCTGGTACTGATTCCGCTTTGGCCACACCAGTGACTGATGCTTGGAATCATTCTTTGTGTTTCGACATTCCCTATACATCGGTCGACAGCCAAACTATTATAATGTTGACAGTACGCCCCCATCGTTTCGATCCTTCGCGTAACGTTTGGTGACAGTTTAAATATTCCGCGACAGAATGTACATGCTTTGCAGAAAGTTTCCTTTTACAACTTACAGTTTTATGACCGGTGTGACATCGCTTGAAACTTATATAGATATCATCGTAACACGGTGATATCTACAGATACTCTAGACCTTTGCAAAAATCGGCTTCTGCGCGCTGCCATCTTTGTGTGCTGAACTGTGGAACGCCCTCTGGGCATGCGCTCTTGATCTGCTGCGTGGTATATTGGACACTGCGCATGCGTTCACAGCTACGTGACTCAGCATTTTTTGCCCGGGTGATAAGCGCTGGAAAGGTCTATGCTCGGCGTCATCTATTTCGTGCTATATCGCCAAGGCCAGCGTAACGTTCACAGCGCTGCAGTTTCCCGCTGCGCTGCTGTAAAAGTGCTTGGCTCTATCTTGCGTCTCATTCGCACGCACTCGCGCAACTATACTTGGTTCCACCTCAAATTCCAGACGCAGCCGAGGCCACGAGCTGGGGGATCAATCAGAGAGATCGTCAAAAGCGCTCCATCATAGTGTTTGTTATGTTTCTGCACGTGTTTCTATCGTCGCTGAACCAACCATAAACAGAAAATGCATAGTGACTTGCGCTTTTCACGCTGCTTGATTAGTTTCCCTACCTCGTAGCTTCGGCTGCGTCTGGACTTCAGCTGAAACGAAGGATAGCTTTGACCGAGTTCGAAAACTGTGGAAGCTACCTAGCCTCGATGACGTAGCACAAAATAGTTGACGCCGAGAGGGGCTTTGACTGAGTTGGATCACTACGGATGCTAGGCTATAGCCTTGACAATATAGCACGAAGCAGTTGATGCCGAGTATGGATTCCGCCTTTTCCTGAATTTTATGCGCAGGCTTCGTTAGGCCCATTTTATCTGGCGCAGTTTTTGTAAAGCGCACGCAAACATTCATGCACAAATCAATTTGTAGAGTATTTCAAAGTTTGCCACCGTATATAAACGAATCACCCTTCTGCTGTGTCCGTCGACGAATGAGCTTTTACCGAGTTAGCCGGATTCGAGCAGGGAAACGTCATCGTCGACACGTCAGCCTTATGCTTTCTTACAATCCCGTGTCTTTGAAAATCACCATTGGAGCCACGGTAATTCTAGAAGTTTTGCCGGAAACGGTACCAACAGCCGCGCGATAAAACTCGCTAAGATTGTTTTTGTAAATGTTATAGTCGGTAATACCTGGCTGATCGATGCCACGATATACGCATTTTAAAATAACTCACCGTTTTAGTGACAATTAAACGTATTTACTAGTCATACTCTCCCACCGCTCACGATTGGTAAGACTCTTCACCAAAACGTTGGATGTGTCGCTCGGTCTGCGAACCACTTATTGCAGCGACGTCACTGGAATTCCCTGACAATGTATCTTGATAAACGGACAACGGTGACGGAGAGCAGAAAAATATTATCAATAGAAAAAAACGTACGTGTAATTACACTGCTACATTAAAGATGGCACTTACGCCAAACGCGACCCAATCAATTACCACATCGCGAAAACAAACAGCCGTAAAAAACAAAGTGGAAAATGTATTTTTATGGCGCTCCGGTTTTCGTAGCGTCGAAGTTCACCACGTTCCAGCTGTGTTTTAGTATCAACCACATTTAAATAGTTAATATACCCGTACGAATAATGCATGTTTCTTCACACCTCGAATCGTAATTGCAGACATGGCGAAGAGCGTATTCGCACGGCCGTTACAGCTACGGCAATGCGTTTCAAGCAAAATGGCTCAACACTAAACCATTTACGTCTTCATGTCCCCTGAAACTTTCTGTAAGGCTTTCTCAAATAAACTCATAAAAACAAACAAACAACAAACAAAGAAAAACTCGTTATTTCTTATTTGTTTTTCTTCTTCTGGGTGCAAATTCACTCGACCAGTACGCAGAGAGGGTTAAAAATCATACGTGACAAGACAGCGGACTGCCACAGGTAAATGACATCAACCAACGCCACCTAGAATAATCGACGCCTGCTAACATTCTTCTCTTCCTCCATGGAATGTCGCCGAAGTCGGACGGCGCCAACTCAGCAATTGGACCCGGGCCCGATGCCGAGACTCCTTCAACGCGTTGATTGGACACGAAGCCCGGCCGAACGCTGACGAAGCATTCGTGTCCAATCGGCGTCTTCGCTCTAGCTCGCTGTGAGGACGTCAAACTTCCGGTGCAGATGCTTCGATTACCCTAGGTGGTGTTGAATCAACACCCACCTAAAGTTCCTAGATAAGAGCTTCCTACAAGTAGCGGCATTTTTGAAGCGCCGGCTGCGTGACGCCACAGATTTAAGAAGCGAATACATAGAACATTAGAACATAGCTTTATTTTTCATTTAAACAATACAAAAATACAGATAACGAGCCGGTATAAGCCTCCAAGGGCTTGTGTACCTAGCTCGGCAGGTAGCGAAAACACAAATAGACACCCGCCAACAGCCAGGCGGCGCCAGCAGAGTGAGAGACCGCGGTTGTACCCTGTCTCGCTGTAACTTAGCAAAGGGTGAACGTTAAGAACCCCATTGCGTGCCGACGGCTTCAATATGCGCTACGTATACGAGCGCGACGCACACATATTGGAGCATGACGCAGGGAGAAGCCTAATACTTCTTCGCAGTAAAAGCCCACCCAGGTGATACGTCGTCACGTTCCGATTGGCACGCCAGGACCGTAGCTTCCTCCGTACTGCCATGTTATGCGATCACGGCTTCCTGGCCTACCCAGTATTCCTCGCTTCAGATACTAGGCTAAGCGGCGCCACAAGAGTAATACCCTACCTTTTAACAATACAGCCGGCACTTCCTGGCACACCAAATGTTTTTCTTCATTCGCAAGATAGCGCCAAACCAAACAGCACTGCAGGTAGCTTATGGCGGCGCACAGCAGAAGACTGAACTGAATGACGCCATTTTGTTTCAGCGGAATGCGATTTGTCATTTGTATTGGTTGTCGTTACTAAAGTCTCTTGATACTTCATTTACAAGTAGATCGACAACTCAATACAAATGACAAGCACATTCCGCTGGAACACAATGGCGGCATTTAGTTCAAACTTCTGCTCTGCGCCGCCGTTCGCTTCCTAAAACCTGCACCGTCACGCAGTCGGCGCCTCAAAGAATGTCGCTACTTCTAGGGAGCTCTTATCTACGGACTTTAGTCGTTAGTCGTAAAAAGGAGTATCAAGGTCTTTACAACCAACTCAGCCCCTGAATACAGGCACGGAGACAAGACAAGCGCACAAACAAAAAAGGTAAATTAAAGTAACACCTAAAAACAAACAAAAGAGAGATGGCGACGAGCATGGAACAGCGATAGACCCATATGAGGCTGCCATTTTTAGCTGCCGTCTTACAGGAACGCCGCTTCTCGCACAGAGCAGCAAGCCCTCAGGAGATGATGAGCGCTGGCCCCGAGAGCCGCGAGAAATTTATATGGGCTGTCGGCTCGCGGTCCGAACTCTTCCCCGAAGACTCGTCGGGGCGTCCTTCTACGAACTGCCGCCATATGATCTTCCCTTCCGCGCCAACAGGGAAAGGAGAGACGTCCGTGCACCGACCGGGAGAAAGTATGAACGCGTCCTCAGCGCGAGGGCGGAATGATCCGCCCTCGCGCTGAGGACCTGGCCAGCTGACACGGGGCATTCGCGTCATGGGCTTTTGAAACCGGGGCATTTTGAAAGCGGGGCAAAAAGGCCGGGGCGTTTGCCGCGGGGCATTTGATACGGGGTTTTTGACATCGGGTGCTTTCGTGCACCACCGCGCTGAGTTTACCCTCGGCGCAGTCAAATGGCACCGTATATGTCAGGGTCGCGTTCGCTCGGAGCGCCGAACTTTTTTATAGCAGGCTTCCTCACTTTAGTCGCCTCAGCCTTCGCCGGCGAGAAAACGTAACAGCTTAGAAATGGCCAGCTGCCCAAAGCCGCGCTTCCGCGTCGCGCCCCAGCTCGCCTTTCGCTCCAGCTCAATCGCAGGGAATGCTTCAGTGACGTCACCGATGAACGTATAGGGTGTCCGAAATAACCAGGCTCGGTCTAAAATGGGCCGCAAAAATCGGCGCCTGCACGTAGCAATCTGAACTTTTCGTCAAAGGTGTACTTCCCAGGTCGGTTTTATCTTGTAAAATTACAAAGCGGACCGAGTGTCCGAGAAAATACTGTAACCTTTTCTTCTTTCGGAAGCGCGAAACGCTAGCATGACGATCGTCGTCTGCTCTAGCTTGTTTGTGAGCTCCTTTCAATCTGCTCAACGAAATTGTGCCGAATGACTCCCTGTAACGTTTTGACAGGTATTACCGACCTGCAAGCTACACGTCATCCCACAACGCTTGTGGGATTCGGTATAATATAGGCAAGCATGCTGATGCCACTGGCGCGTTTGTACTGGAGACATGCAAGACCGTGGAAGTTGTTTTCTGGCAAGAAGATTAGCCGATTCCGATACTTTATTTTCTATACATGGGTTGCACTGACGTCACATTGCCTACTTTTGACCACCATGTAAGAGGAGGAGAGGGAAGCTGCTTTTGTAAGAATTTTGAGTGACGGGTTAATATTCTATAATCTTCTGGGAGGAGAAAAGCGACGTCTGTGCAAATCCGGGAGGCACAAAAGAGGATCCTGATAAGAGGGGAGCTCCTTCTTCCCCTCTTCTCTGGTGGTCATCGAAGCGCTTTTTGAATGACGTACACGTGCAACCCATGTTATACATGGGTTGCAAGTGACTGGCTGGTTCTATTAGGTGCTGAAGGAAATGACTGGCGTTGTGTCAAGAGTTACTAAAGGCGGTTTTATAACAGGGAGCCTCTACGTTTTCGGGCCCCAGAGCAGCTTGGGGCTTGAGAGCAAAACTCTTGCGCAGTGCACTAACCTACCTCCCCCCTCCCCATCCCTCCCCCCTTCCCCCAGCTGCTCAGGGGACTCCCAATTAACTCGAAACACTCCATAAAAAAATTAAGTGGATCTGCACGGTGTTGTATTGTCAATTTCAACACACTTCAGTCGCCAAGTGCCGAAGAACACCACACTATGAACAAGGACAGTCTCGTTTGCTCGAGGCTCGTTCAAGGTTACGTGATATGTATGCGGAGAGCAATTCGCCTGCTTCTTGCGCAAGAGTTGCAGTAACGTCAGAACGAAGCCGCGGCTTTGAGTGGCTTTGAATAAAAGGATAGTGGGTAGACCTCAATGCTAGGTGCCTTCGGGTCTACTCCTCTACTTTTTTCAATCTGCCAATCGAGAGCTCGGCGTCCTTCTGACGTCACCACAACTTCTGCACAAGAAGCAGGCGACTTGTCTCTCCGCATAGCCACAAGTAAATAATAATAAATGAAATGAAATGGCAGCTTGAGGATTAGAGGGCTTGGCTCGTTATGTTCCTGCTTCGTGATTGGTTCTCGTGCATTCTTGTCGGCCGATACCGCAATCTGATTGGCTACGGAGCGGTGATAAGATGATCGGGACTCGCCACGCCAAGCGCTTCTTAAGCTATGACAGTGACAACAGTTGTCGTCTTTATCGTCCTACTGAAGACGGTTATTTTAGTAATATATATATAGACATTTCCGTCGCTTATCAGCTGGACGATAAATGCGGTGTCACGGATCTGTGGACGCATGCGCAGCGTCTGACTCACGGCACAAGAGCGCTGCAGCGCATGCCCAGGAGGCATTCCACAGTCCAGCAGACAGAGATGGCAGCGCCCAGAAGGCGAGTATTGGAAGGGTCTATAGGGTGCCCCAAACGAGCCTTCCGCAGTAAAACACACCTCGAAAATCAACGCGCGCTCATATAAAGCCCAAACTTTCGCCAGATGTGCACCGAGCAGGTCAATATTACCGTGTGAAATGTCAAGGAGTAGTTGTCTTCTTGTAAAAATTAGAGGAAATAAACTTGCCGAAGTCATGGCGGGCGCGTTCGCAGACGACCGAGTAAAGGACGCAATTTACTTAGGGCACCATCTACCGATAGGCGCAGCGAGCAGACGACGCGCTCAGTTGTCTGCTAGCTGCGCCTATCGGGAGATGGCGCCACAAGTAAATAGCGTCGTTTACTCGGTCGCTCGCGTATGCGCACAACCTTGCCGTTAGCAAGTTTTCTAACGCGATAGCGTTAAGGAGCTTGTGTCGCAGAAAAAGCGGGCGTCGGTGGCGTTGTGACAGGAAAATTCTTATTGGTCGATAGGGTAATGACGTCACAGTCACATGACCTGGAGCGGGAATTTTAAACAACCCAGAACGCTCACGTGAAACGTGACGTCACGCGAGGAATGAAAGTTATTAAAAACATGACATGTAACGCGAATTAAAAGCGCCGAATGTGAAATAATTTCACACTAAAAATAATTCATTTGCCTGAAGGAAAATTTGAAGAATTTCAGGCGGGATTCGAACCTACAACACTTTTGCTAAATTTTGTTTTTTTACAGAAAGATGACTACCCTTTAAAGTTTCACACGCGAAAACTGACCTGATCAGTGCACATTCGATGAAGGTTTGAGCTTTCTATGTGCAGGCGCCGATTTTTCCGGCTCGTTTTATAACGGGACGCCCGCTTGGGACTCCCTGTACTTGGAATGATTGATTAACGCACACCATCAGCGGAATTATACCCTTTCTGGATGACCGTGTGCGGCATTTATCATCAAACAGGAAACATTCCGATAATGCCTCGATTCCCGTGGACAGAGTGGTTTTCTCCGCGACAATTAGTATTTAAAAATTAGCGGGCAGCTACCGCCTGTCCAAGCGTGCAGCGAAAACTAGCGCTACCTGCCGGATGAATTGTGAAACACCGTAAAGGGGATTCATTGTACGCCGTTGGAGTTGCGAATAGAGCGTGCTAGAATCACTAAATAAGCTATACGCTTCAAAGTACAGACAATTCATTCCCCGATCGTCTTGTTCGCACCGCCATTTTTGATTAATTGATTTACATATTTCATTTTGACACGGATGTCAGGGCGGTTGGAACAAAATGTGGTTAAAATCACCTGACGAGGTCCCAACCACCAATACAGCACTTAGGCAGCAAGCCCACAAATTTAACACAGAAAAGAACGGAAACCGGTACACGCATCACAGATGACAAGGTTATTGCACTAGATTACAACGGAGGAGATTTTATGGGCTCGTTGATAAATGCAAATATGTATGTTAAGGATATTCCGGATATGATAGGATAATTTGTTCCGTGATTTGTTATAAGTTCGGGTTTAAGAAATGGCCGACGCCGAAGGTAGTAATTGTTTTGTTTAGGCAGATGTCAGTCACAAAAGCTTACACAATCAGTGTTGATTTGAGAAAGTATTTCAATGGCGACCTTCAAGTAGAAAAGTTGATCCAATATTAATATTTCATGTCCAATAAAATAAAGGGGCGGTTCATCTGACCAAGGTAGATTATCAATGAACCAAACTGCTCGTTTTTGTAACGGAAGTGGTTAGAGTTTGTTCTTGTTGTGCGCCAAACCAACAAACATTGCAACTTTGAGTGGATCAGTGATATAGAGAGTAGTTGCTTCAACCCCTCCGAGAGAATATATTTTGGGATAAAATGAAGCCAATTGATCGAGAAATAATTATCTTCCGAGATCGTTCACGTGGGCTGTCTATACCTGTTTTCACCTCAAGAACCGTAGGAAAAAAAGTCCGGCTTCTCGCGGATGATTACTAATTTTCACCGTTAGGTGGAGATTTAAGATATATTTATTAGCATTCTGGAGTGGATACACGTTATCTTATCAAGGAGTACACGTTTCAAACGCCAAAAGCATCGCCTGTGCCTCCGACAACCAAATCTGGCGAGAACTATTTCGCGCGGCGTATGAACAATGCGCAAAACTTACTGTTTTCTTGGGGTGAAAACGGGTATAGTTGAGATTTCCGTGGAAACGAAATTTAAGCTTGTTGCCGGCCACAATTATTGAGATTCTCAGACACGACATCCTGAGATTTAGATACTGCCAGGAAGCTCAGGCGATATCGACTTGCTCCGTCGCCAACTTTTTTAACATTTCCGGAGTACAGAAGAGCGTTTCTCTCATGATTTAAGATAAAGCCTCAGATAACCGGCAAAAATAAATTTGAGCAAAATGGCGGCTCGAGCGTCGTTGCTACGAAACGTAGCCTGTTTAGTGTCTGCAGTATAAGCCTGCGGTAACACACGCACAGAATGATGACGTCAGCAATGAAGTCGTGCTTACGGGGCGGCTTGATTGGCCACCGCCGACTCGTAGGATCGTCACTTTCGCGTTTTCGTTTTTTCCCGCTTCGCGGGCGGGACGCCACCGGTAGTCCCAGATAATTTTCTGTTACGTCACATCGGGAGTCAATAAACCATCCCTTCGGATTACAACTTGGTCCCTGTCGTCGACAACATGCTTCAAAAACGTGCTGCAAAAAAAAAATATATATTTTGGTGATTGTAACGTTTTGTATCAGTGATGAATACAAACGACTCATTGTATCGCTCGCCCGTGTATGAAAGCGATAAAACGTGAGTGGATGGTACGTCCCGTGGGGATCTAAGCGCTTATAACAACATGCCCTCCCTATACATTAACCATTTAGATAATGAGAAGAACCCAGGTTGTATCGCTGCCGAGCTAAAACGAGTATGCGAATCCAAAAGTTATATATCATCAACACACTTCCGAAACTACAAACAAATTAAAAAAAATTAAAAAATTTTATAACTGTTTTAAGCTTAGCGTTCTTACAAGACAAATTGCTCTCCAAACAACCTAATGAGTGTTTACGAGAGCGAGAAAAGCGTAATTAATGACAACCACCATACAAGCGCGGGTAAAACGTTCTGCATTTTTTCTAATGTATTTTTCAACATTACTTTTCCTTTATTTCTTTTTTTCAAGAGATATCCGGGTAAGAAGCGCGCATACCATTTTTGGTACTTCTAACAAGAATGATTTCAGGAAGTTGCGTTGCGGAATGAAACATTCCACGCAAATACTCCTAAATAAAAAAGGAAAAATAACAACACAAAAAAGGGCAAAACCACAATGAAAAAAAGCAATACGAAACACCTCTTCTTTAGACTACACGCACCGAAAGCGAACGCGCAACAAGTGTGAACGCCTAGGCACATCCACATTTCGTCGCTGTTCCCCATCCATAAACTTTTTCTCCTTTTCGTCGGCATATATAGGTATATTTAAATCACTTTTTTTCCCTCGTGTTTTTTTTCTTTATTGTTTTTGTTTCCGATCCGCTCAGCTGCAGCCCGCATACCCTCGTACAAGCTGCGGCGCATCCGTTTTCAACTTCAGCGCATCAATAAAAACGCGAGGTTTTTTTTGTTTTGTTTTTTCTTGTAGCACAATTTTGTCGTGTCTAGTTTTCGCTTTTCCATAATTCCATGGTTGTCTCTGCGTTTACTCACTCTCGTCATATCTCGAGATGCGCGAGAGCTCTGATATACGTCAATGCAGAGCGCGTAGAAAGATTGTCATTATAATCGGGAAGAACTTTTTTTTCTTCTCATTCTTGAAGGACCGAGGAGCGCGCGAGCGCAGTCGTGATCGGAGCACATTGTGCGCGAGCGCACGGGTACCCAGAGCTTTGGCTTCATTGCCAAGAAAAGTTGTTTGAATTCAACCAGATTCGGCGGAGATTCCACCATTAAGGGCACGCGCGTAAATTAAAAACGGGTTGGCACCGCTGGCTACATGAGAGGTGAAGCATTGAAAAAAATACACAAACTAAATTATTATAATCCTATCTGTTTGCATCTACACTGTTTAGACATTGGTAATCATTTTCTAAAATTAAAGCAGCTTATTTTATCAATATGTTGTTCCCAAATTATTTTTTCCCCTACAAGCCGGCCATCACTGCCTAGGAGTCGAACCAAATACCTTGGAGAAAAATACTGGAAACCGCCGTGGCCCGTGGGCGAAAACTGATCGCAGCGCCTATGGCGAGCATGGAGTTTCCGCTAGCAGACGAACTGCTCGAAATACAGTGGCTTTGCCTATCTCCGCACGAGGCAACCATCGAAAAAGCATCGCGACGGTTTTATTTCGTTGTGATTGTTAAAAGCTATTTACCAGTTCATAAGTGCAGGATGACTTTTCGCGAGAAATGTTTTTCTTTGCTTTTAAGGCGCAGTTGTGTTTCTTAGACAAGAAAACATTGAGATGTCACACTTCAAGTAGGGCATACGAAACAGAAATCTATTTTCAAGCTTTTTTTTTTTTTTAATACTCAAACATCTGAAACTTTCAAAACTTAGCTACGGCTCAATTCTAGTGTTCGGATCAAAGGTAAAGGTCCTTTGCGGTTGACATTATCGTTTTCACAAATATCTTGCTCATGCCTCTCTTGCCGAAAAGACAATCTGTCTAATCCTGGCAACACCACAGCCAACTATAAAAATAGAATGGAGCATAAAAGCTATCACATATATGCACTAACAGGATGTCAATATTGCCGCGTGCATGATCGAGAAGATAGGCTTCTCCGTTCATCTAGAACAGGGGTGCACAACTCAAAAATGACGCAAGCCAAAAATTGTTTATTGGAAACTGCGCGGGCCGCACCTAGTGTGACACGGTACACCTTTTTGCTGCAGACAGGTGTTCAATATCCGGCATCATCGCACTGGTGGCCATCTTCAGCACATCTCGCAGTGTCATGTCGGTCATAAAAGATCGAAGACGGATCTTGGTGAGGGTCATCAGTGAGAACGTCTGCTCACGGACAGACGTGCTCCCACAAAGTGATGCAAGCTTCAATGCGCGGTCCTTCCGTACTTGCTCCTGTCAAGGCTTTTGTAGAAGTCAAGCAGCTGAGACTCACGATGCATACTCTTCAGTTTTGGCGAGCACTGGAGGTCGATGAGTTCTAGCTGCAGCGTCGGACCTGTGTCTTCCGGTGCGACAGAAAACGGATCGCGGAACAAATCGTAGTTACTCTTCTCACTTTCGAATGCCTTGAATCTTTGCTGGAACTCGGAGAGCAGGTACTCAACCTGTGGAGCGTACGTCGCAGCTACCGTCTTCCGATTTTCGCCGGTGGGAAAGAGCTTCTGGCAGGTTGAAAAGTGAAATATGCTTCCACCCCCAAGCTGCAATTTGAAGAGGCGCAGCTTTCCTGGAACGCGGGGATCGCGCTCACCATGTCCGAATTGAGATGGTCTTTTCCTTGGAGAGCTATGTTGAGCGTGTTCAGATGGCTTGAAATATCGGTGAGGAATGCCAGATCCTACGACCCTTGATCCTCCAGCTCTGGTATGTGTTTCCCTTCCTCTTGCCAGAAAGCGATGATGTCAGCCTTCAGCGCGACGAAGCGACTCAGAACATTACCACGGCTTAGCCAGCGAACTTCAGTGTGATACGGGATGTCCATGTGCTCACTCTCCATTTCTTTAAGGTACTCTTGAAATTTCCTGTGCTTCAATCCCCGAGCACGTCTAAAGTTGACAACCGAAGTCACGACCTTCATCACATGGTCAAACTTCGTCACTTTGGCGCAGAGTGCTTCCTGGTGAAGCACACAGTGATATTGCTTCAGTTCTACACCACTGAACGCTTGAAGTAAGGCAACGGCTCGGTTTCTC
>JAZHYW010059846.1:0-16987 GCA_037355805.1 Ixodes ricinus | reverse complement strand
ATGGCTGGGGCTCCATCGGTGCAGACACCTGCGAGTTTTTCCCATGATAGCTTGAGCTTGAATCTTTAGCCTTGCTAAAAAGGGCGTAAACGAGTTGGGGAACTACCGACCTATTTCGATACTACCTAGTTTTCTCTAAGGTTCTGGAAAAAGTACTATACAACCAATTAATGAAGTTCTCAAATAAGTATAACATCATAAACACCTCCCAATATGGTTTTATGAAACACAAATCCACTGAGACTGCCTTATTGGATGCGAAGGAGCTCATCTCACAAAATTTTGAAGAGAAGAAACTGGTTCTTGGTCTGTTTATTGATTTTTCCAAGGCCTTTGACTGTCTCAATCACCAAATCCTTCTAACAAAATTAGATACTTACGGTTTTCGTGGGCATGCTTTGCGGTTACTAAAATCTTATCTCGAGCATCGATCTCAGTACGTCTTTATGAATGGATACTCGTCTCTTGCAAAACCCATCCTCTCCGGTGTACCGCAGGGTAGCATACTGGGTCCATTTCTTTTCAACATATACGTAAATGATATCATCAACATATATTCTGAAGCTAAGTTTGTAAATTATGCAGATGATACGAGCATATTTTTTCTGGGGAAAATGCCGACGTATTAATTGACAAAGCTAACGTGATGCTTGGCAGGCTGAATATGTGGAGCCGTTCTAACTTACTCCAAATAAACGTTGGAAAATCTGAAGCTGTTCTCTTTCGTCCCAAAAATAAAGTAATTAGTATTACGAAAGACCTTACCATAAACTCAACCAAGATAGAAATTGTAAACTCTTTCAAGATTCTTGGTATTATTTTCACCAATAATATGTCTTGGGATAATCATATTAACTACCTGAACACAAAACTCTCCCAAATTGTCGGTATGTTAAACCGTCATCGTCATATTGTACCAATGAGCGTTAAGTTAATGATTTATAATTCGTTGTTCTACTCGCATCTCAATTACTGTCACTTAGTTTGGGGCACAACCACCCCAACGAATCTGGATAAGATACTTCTGTTACAAAAAAAGGCTGTTAGGGCTATAGGCAATATGCCATTCCAGTCCCATACGTCTGATCTTTTTAAAAAACTCGGTGTCATCCGCATACACAGTTTGTATGATTACAGACTTAGTGCAAGTTTAAAAATAGAACTAAGCAGGAATACAAACTTTCTAATGAACCTTGGGAACGTCTCAAGAAATACCACTGTCTATCCTACGCGCGGCGCCGAGTGTTGGGGTGTGGTCACGCCAAGGACAAATTATGGCACACAAATGCTAAGATACAGGATACCCACTTTACTAAATCAGTACGAATCTAGAAATTTGAATTTGAATAACTTGCCATTTAAAACAATTCGATCATTGTTCTCGTCAGACGGTCATGGCTGTTAGTTGCATTCATGGTCCTTGTATTTGACTATTGCTTCCTTTGTCACGGTGACCTTCGTGTATTTCTTATCGTGTAGTGTTTTCCTTTTGTTCTGAAAGTTTTTCCTTTTTTATATAGACGCCTCAAGTTGCGTGTGCATTGTTTCCTTTTTTTTCTTCGTCAGGCTGTGACGGTAATGAAAAGATGACATGCATATAAAACTTTTTTTTTAGATTATTATACCAGTTTCGATTACCATGTTTTTCCTTTTACTTTGTGTATCTAGACGAGTGTTGTTACTTTTCTATTATTTGTTTTTATTATCTTTATTTTCTTTTACGCCTATGCCCCCTGGCGGCACCTGTAGGGTGACCGGGACCTGTCAAGCTGACTGCTCAGCTTTTTTCCCTTGTCACCCCCATTGTCGCAATGGAAATAAAACTTATTATTATTATTATTATTCTCGATGACGTCTTTGACCTCCTTGCTGATCTCTTCTCCCGTAGTCCGTCCGTGCATTGTGCAAAGCTCTGCCAGCTCCTGAGTCACTTCGAAGTTTTCGTTCAGACCACGGATGAAAACAAGCAGCTGTGCTGTGTCTTTGATGTCTGTGCTCTCATCGAAAGCAAGAGAGTAGTAGACAAAATGACTGCAACTCCTCTCCAGCTGTTTTGATAGGTCGTCGGCAATGTCATGCACACGTCGTTGTACTGTCATTCTTGATAGGCTCAGGTTTTGGAAAACCAACTTCTTGTCCGGGCACATCTCCTCAGAAGCAATCATAAGACATTCCTTGATGAAGTCGCCATCAGTAAACGAACGACCTGAACGAGCGATCTGTCGAGATATCTGAAAAGACGCCCGCGTGGTTGCTTCAGATGTGTTCTTTGCTCTCATAAAAATGCTTTGCTCAGCAAGCAAATTCCGTTTTAAGTCCTCGGACTTTGTTTTTCTCTCGAATCCGAAAGAGCGCTGAAGTCGCGGGCATGTTTAGTCTCGTAGTGGCGTCGAACGTTGTATTCTTTAGGAGCCGCGAGAGATTCTCGACACACAAGCCATAAGCACTTCGATGCGCTCTCAATGAAAAAGTACCTCCATGTGCACTCCTGGTTGAATTTCTGGCCCTCCTGGTCGATATTTCTCTCTTTAGAAGTGCACTCATATTGCAAGCGTGACACGACTAGCTTTTCTCTATCTGCAACAAGCTGTCACTGATCATGTCCCAACAGGAGGAGAGAGGACTGTAGCCTCCGTGGAGAGAGGGAGGAGGAAACGGGATGAAGAAGAACTGGAACAAAGATAGGGGAGGGACGCTGTTAGGGGTCATATCAACGCACTGGATGGCTGTACAGGCTTTTGTATTGTTGTTTTCTGTGGGTCTAGTGGAGAGGGAATATTTGAACTGAGGACGCGGGGTTTCCCCCGGAAAAGAGGACTCTGAGA
Organism: Ixodes ricinus; assembly: GCA_037355805.1. NCBI lineage: Eukaryota > Metazoa > Arthropoda > Arachnida > Ixodida > Ixodidae > Ixodes > Ixodes ricinus. The sequence continues at coordinate 14,162 of JAZHYW010059846.1, read as the reverse complement.
AAGGTAGGTCAACGGGTTCGAATGCTTTCTGCCAAGTCAACGGCCGCAGTGCATTGAATGACACGGTGAGCGGCTTCTGCGCTCAGCTGGGCCGCGGGCCGCGGGCCACACAAAAAGTGCCGGCGGGCCGCATGCGGCCCGCGGGCCGTATGTTGTGCACCTCTGATCTAGAAGATTCGCGTACACTCTTACCTCCAGCGTAAACGATAAGGAGGCTAGATTCACCTTGCTATACTCTGTTTCACCTTATGATGTACCGCAGGAAAGGCTACAAGCGCGAGCGTCTTGATCTAGGGCACATCTCGGCGGCACAAGCTCTCGTGCGTTAAGGGCAGCTGCCAAAGCTATGATCTCGCGCGTCTAGCCTTCGCTGCGGTACATCATAAGGTGAAACGGAGTATATAGTCAGCCTCGCCCTAGCTCTTTCCGGAACGTTCTTGGTGGAATATTCGAAATGACGAGCAGAGCAGATACGGAGCTGGCCGCCTGTCTCATTCACTCTCTGCCAGCTGTTGCGCCGACATACGGTCGCTTGCTGCTGCCGCCATCGACGCTCGCTGCAGCTCTCTCGACGTCTGTTCTTTTTCGTTTCCAACACAAATTCGCCCCCATGAAATCTTTAGTTCATTCCGTTTTCTCCCGCCTCATCGTCTGTCATTCGTGGCAATATGATGCTGATGACCGCAGTATAGGGGAAACTGGAAGAAAAAAACAAAAATGGCTCCAGAAATGCGTCATCGCCAAATGCTCCATCATTTATTGCGCCAAATTTCCCTTTCCCTTTAACCTCCTTACACTCGGTAACATGACCCAAAGGAGGTCGCAAGAAGAAAAAAAGAATACTTGGGAGCAATCGAGATCTAAGCACTAAGTTGAGACACAGGCAACACAAAATAGAGATCTAATAAAGAAGAAAAAGTAGGAGTACAAAAAGTATATTAAAAAGGAAGCGGGGAACCACGCAGCCGCCACAACAAGGCCATAAACGAGTATTTCATCGATCTTGGTTGTCGGCAGTTCAGCATTTTCCCTCAGCCTCCACGATTAGGCGACGTCGATGCCGTTATACTCCGTTGAGCCCTAAGCTGAGAGCGCGGAGAGAGCTTTGTGCTCACCGGACCAGTCATATAGAAATTTTTGGCCACGTGACCAGAGTTCCGCCCATAGCCACGCGCAGACAGTGGGGTCACGTGATTAAAGGGAGGCGGCTGGTTGATCTGGCGAGCGCGTAGCTCTGAACGGACTCTCTGTCGGGTGCTTTCGCGTCTCCTAGCCTCACTCCCCACAACGCGCAAAAAAACAACAAGAGAATAGTTGTTTTCAAAAAAGTAGGGAGAAGCGGATTAAAAATTTGCTTAAAAAAGAGCGAAACACGAAGTTTGTCGAACCCTACCGACAAAGTAGCCAGTTTGTCGCGTGCCCGAAAAGCCCCGAAACATTTGTTTCGTGTGTATTTTAGGATTTCTGTAGGAAAGTTCCAGAGGCCGATGTGGAATCTCTTCTTTGGGAAGAAAATATTAAATTAAGAAAAGAAACGGAAGACGGAAGAGGAGGTCGCAGCATGCGGGAAGGTATTAAAAGGGCAGCGGCAATAACGTCTACTTGAGGAAAACGCGCAATTTGTGGGTACGCAGCTCATCAAAAAATACCGCTTAAAATCTGAAAAGGGATGCTCGGCTAAAATCAGTGTTTAGATCATCCCATCTTAAAGTTGGTGGGAGGTTTCGAGGTAGATGCTAAACCTTTAATTTTACCATGCCGGAAATAAGGAAAACGACACGTTTTTTGGAATTCTTTTGATGCTTCTGGCACTCCTATAAAAACAACGACAATAGAATACGTTTGCATTTCTCAGATCAGATCAGAAGACGTTTATTAAAATGATTGGGTTCCGCCATATCTTTAACTGCGTGTCTTTGAAACCAGGGTCACGCATATCGAATAGAATGCGATGAGGTCGTACCCAATCAATTAGTCGCTCAGAGACCATGACTCTGGATCGTCTGCCCGACCCTTTGCTTGGAGAGGGCTCTTTTACGTCCTATTCTTGCAATGCCAAAGGAAAACCAACAACAACGGAATCGCCGTGCACATGCTGCTCCGCAGCAGCAAAGACACGGCACAAGGAGCGTGAGAGCGCTAACCGAGCGCCTGCTGCCTGAAGCGCTAACAGAGCGCTACGCCACGCCACCGCGGCCACGCGCAAGTCGGTGCCACATGAGCGCTGGTTCCAGCGCCTGCGAGGCGCTAACATAGCGCTCCGCTGTATGTGTGAATCAGGCCTTAAGTCGGCGAACCGAAAGCTCACTACACATAAAATACCGGCATAGCCGCGAAAGACGTTACGGGCAAGCTATGTGATAGGCCAGTGGTCTCTAACTCATCTGAGTGTGGGGGCCAGAATAGCCCACACCGGAAAGGTCAAGGGCCAACACAAGACGGGGGGGGGGGTCAAACGATTTTTGACATGAGATACCTCGTGCTCCATGCATTTTGTAAACTCACAACAGTGCCAGTGACACCTTTAGATTTGATTTGTTTATACGACTCTTTTGGCCCTGACCTGATGTGATAACAAGAATTAAAAAGGACACCGCCCCGCCAACGTGCTGGCTTTTTGAGTAGTACCAGAGAGCAAGAACACTGTTGTTCCCGTTGCTCAATTCACTCAGGAATTAATCAAGCTCAACATGTGTATAATAAAAAATTTGTCAAATTGAAAGTTATTGCTTTTCTGACGGTCTTTATTGCAAGACTCTGAACAAATACATATTTTTTAAGTCGAGAATCCTGAACTTGTAGCGTTATCTTTCGCAGTTGCTCCTGATGATCGAGACAACGCGCAGCCGAAATGCATTTTTCAACCAAGAGCTCGCGCTTGCAGCCTAGTTGCGGAATCATTGTACAGTCGGGGACAAACGTCCCCAGGACGCGCGAGCTGCGACTGAAACTCATCGCTCTGCCATCTGCTGGCGGGTCGCCTGGTTTCGAGATCACACAAAGCGCATGCGCGTCCTACTGTGCCTGCAAACGTGTGTGTTTTCCCGCTTTTCTGCGCCGGGGTGCCTAACTCGGAATCGGGCGCGTGGTACCGCCTCTGAGATAGCGCTTGCGCGCTGACGAGCGTTTGCTACACATTCCGAAACTGGAGATACCGCCTGCGGCATTGCGCCGCAATTCGCCGCGTCAGCGCACCTTGCTTTATAACCAGTTGGGTTTATCGCTCAGTTGAGCTGCCGTGACTTCTTGCCTTATATGTGCCATGTCAGTAAGCGCTATCTCCGAGGCAGTACAACGCGCCAGATTCCGAGTTAGGCAACCCGCCACAGAAGAGCGGGAAAACACACATGTTTGCATGCACAGTAGGACGCGCATGCGCTTCTGTGTGATCTCGAAACCAGGCGACCCGCCGGCAGATGGCAGAGCGATGCGTTTCAGCCGCAGCTCGCGTGTCCTGGGGACTTTTGTCCCCGACTGTACATTACAAAAAGCTGTGAAACTAAAAAAATAAGCGAAACAATTGGTGAATACGTTAAACGAGCAGCTACATTGCCAGCAAAAATTAATAGACAAGATGAGATCACTACGGCGCATGCCATTTCTAACGCTCGAGACATGGGAACCTTGACTCGTAGCCGGTTGCCTATACACGAACTCATCTCTGTTACGTCACGGCGCGGTGGTGGCGCGTCGGTCGCACTTCCGGTCTGGGGCTGTGGGCGGAAGGCCCCATATGAGGCGTGTATTCCTGCGTTGTTTTGAAAGGAACCTGACGAAAACATGCCTTTTCGTCAAACCGCCGCGACTGGGGCTGTACTAAAAGAGTCGAGAAAGGTTTGAAGATCAGTTTTCATGTTCTCGGTTCGTCCGAGACCGTGGATATGTGCTGCAAAAATGGTAAACCAGACGCCGCCGGACCACAATTGCTTGGGGGAAGCACTTTGGGTTGAATTCACGGATACTTGTGGTCATCAGAGTTATTTGTTTTGTTCCAACATAAACGCCGGAAAACCGTCAAGTTGTACGGCCCACCTGCGGACTACGTTCAGTGCGTCTTGAAGTTCGAACGGCCGTCTGATCGTTCGAACTGTCGTCTGCTCTTTCAAACACTTCTGCTTGTCGTCTGCTCTTTTAGACGACACCGGCCCGTAGACGAAATGTTGGCCCGGTACTTGCGATAAGAAGTAAGTGCAGGCCTCAAAAGACTTAAGTTTGAAGGTTGGTAAGCAGGCTCCACGTAAACAGTAGATACAAGGAGATGTTGATTATTGTTACCAGCGGCCATCACCGACTTGTTATGCCTGATTCACTTCGTCCGATTCTGCTTGCGATTTTCAGTATTGACGTCGACCATCTCAGCTACGGTTCACGCTTTTGCAGCCCGAGCGACTTCGCGACTGAAAATTGCGAGCAAAATCTCATCATGTGAGTCAGGCTTTAGCGTACATTCTGCGGCGTCCACGCGGAATGAATCGCCGCATGTCAGATTATTCACGCGAAGTTTTGCGGTGTAACGAGCCTCGTTAATTTCGCTGACGCCGCTCATGTAGTCAGACATTGCCAGGAAGACGTAGAATCAACAATTCGAAAGCAATAAAGGGCAGGGGGACTCACACCAACGCCGACAACATCGCATTTCAATGGTTTGTTTATGGGCGACGGCGAGCTTGTTGCCTACACCCTCACCGCGCATGCGCGGCGCCGGTGGCGTCCGCTAGGGCGCTGCGGGCTCTCCGGTTTGTTTGTAAACATGAGTTGGTGTATACGGGCCGCGTCCCAGCGAGTCGCGGGCCGCATGCGGCCTGCGGGCCGCGTGTTTGAGAGACCCTGGTATAGGCCATAGGGCGTGCAGTACTCGGATATTGTCACTAGGCGAGATTGTCACGCGGTTGCGCCACCAACCAGCAACGCTCGCAACTACTGTACCCTTAACCGTGCAGAGGCAACTGGCGTCACGAGCGCCATACGCATTGCACTTCTCGCGGACTGATTTTGAAGCGAAAGCCAGAGAGTTCCGGACGCGTCATTTTGTTTCCGTATCCCTTTAAAGCGGGTGCTGAAACAAAATTTTAGCGTCGATCTTTTTGCATAAATATGGGCTAGGAGAGGCACCACCTCTTAAATATCAATATCGCGCTGTGAAACACTGGAAAACTAATTTTTAAACCCACTTAAACGATTTCCAAATTCACATCTGGTGGATGGTGGGAAGTTCTCGTGACATCACTTGTGGCATAGGAGCAGCGCCGTTCTGCGGAAATACGGCGTGCCGGCAGAATGAGCCTCAGGCCTGAACGCGTTTTGCAAAGCCTTGGCGGAGAAAGCCAAAGCGTAGTTGGCCACAGTGAGCTCGTTCTCGCTGCTGCTGCTGCGAAACGACGCGAGCACGCTGAGCACGCTTCTGGCACGGCCGGAATTAGTTGCTGCGAGTCGACGTTAAAAAAGATACGTTTGAACTACGAGAGTGTCAGCAAGAGCCGCGCAAATACCTGTTCACACTCGGAGCGGAAGCGCGCGTTGGATCGAAGTGCTGGATTCGCTCTGTTAGGCCGCGTTTCGATAAGCGCTTCTGGACCGATCTTTTACGATTGCAACTCGATACTGACGTGACACTCGGCAAAGAAAGGTTGGACCGACATCGCTTAGCTCCCACGAACTGCTATAGCTCGACAGTGACGTAGCGTCGTGTCAGAATAAAAATGGCATACTAATAACAAAGTGTACATACCGTGTTGCGAAGGTAATCCGTATGGCGTTTATTTGAGCTCTATATCACACAAAACAAGGAGATAGAATCAATGAGAGTCCCTTTTCGACGACTGCGTTCGTCACCGCGCTGCCTCGGAAAACAAGGAGATCGAGATGACAAGGGGAAAAGATTGGCCTCTGGAAATTTAGTTCAGGATCAAACTATTCATCCGGGAAGGGTCCACAAGGGTCGCGCGGGCATATTCCACTCAGCAGGCCAGCCGGTCGTGGGCAGACGGTCTTGGCCAAGGACCGCCGGAGCAACGGTGCGCCGAGTCGATGCTAGGCCTACTATATTCTGCCGAGGAGCTCGCTTGGTCGGTGGAATCGTGGCCGAAATTGTAGCTCTTCTCGGGTGTTTGTGGATCCAGCGTTCATGTTCGTCGTGGTCTGTTCCAGTACTCCTTCCTTTTTTTCTTGCTGGTTGAAGTCGGGACGCGCGAGAAGAGCACGTAGAAAAATAAATGTCTGTTGGTCGTCGCGACCAAGTAACTGAGCGACGCTGTCGGCCAGGTTGATTTGATCGTAAAAAGTGCGTAAGACAGCTTCGGAGCTGTCGTATGATTCTGTCGTAACCTGCGCAAAAGTTACAACAATTTCATTTCGAGAATACGGGTTTTCTTCAAATTTGTCGTACGTACATTTTTCGTCGTAAGTTCGCTTTGAGAATCCGGCCTCTGAGCTGGTTTTGTCAGTGGTGCCGTGGTGGCCGACTTGCCGTGGTGCAGCGTGCGCGCAGCCCTTGCACATCTCAAACGGCCACGTTGTCACAGGTCGTAAATCGTCGACGCGCCACCAAGTGGCAACGCTCGTAACCGGAACATCCACGCCGTAGCCTTTCCCGTCTGGCACAAGTGACGTCACGAATGCGCCGGATATCCCAAGACGCATCGCGCTCTCCGATGGCTGATTTTCGAGCGCGCGCCCAATCGGGCCCCTCAGGGTGAAAAATATAGCCATCCGTTCAAAATACAAAGGCGTGATTATGATTTACGGATATCATTGATCATATTAAACCTATTTCTGACCATAATATGTGTATTTCAAGTTTCGCTTCAGTATCCCTTTAAAGGAAAGGGTCATCGACAATCAACACTGATTGGAGGTGACACGGGACATCGGCCTCGGATGACCCCCGACCCTAAATCGTAATCGAGTCAAGGACCACACCCGGCGAGAGGCCGGTGGGGAGACCCATTGCAGCTCTTAACGAGGACAAATGAGCGTCGGTGGCGGCCGCACTTAGCGATACGGAAAGGAAGCTTACGATGCCTCCTCCTGGCAGGAGGCTATCTCCGGCCATTCGCTACACGGGCACGCACCCTGGAGAGAAAGAGAGTTCATCTGGCGTTTCTGTTACTTTCGGATAGACGAAGGGGGATTTAAAGTACAGCCATGTTTGACGACGACAGAATCTTACTGGCGAAGTTACGCAGCTAATCCCCGGATGTGTTTCAATGGGGTCGTCGTCTCACATGTCGTCACATGGCACCGTGCCGCTTAGCGAAGAAATTTCTCGACTTAATTCAGTGGTAATATTTTGCCGCAAAATCACGTGACATCAGGTGTATCAATAATGTCACCCAGGCACTTTCCAAAGGAATTTTAGAGCTATATGTTACTAAAACATTTCACGCTAAATTTCGCGACCGATTTGCCGAGCTAAGTTTAGGGGAAAATGTCTCCTCCAGTATGACTGAAAAAAAAATTGTTTTTTCTTCGTTAAAGTTAGTGGGAATTTAACCACTAAATTTAGCGAAAAAATGCAACTGTGCAGTATAAGTGTAACAGAGTTCGCAGCGCCTGGGTGGTCGACGCAGTTCATTTCCAAAACAAACCAACACCCCCCCCCCCCCCCCCACAAAAAAAAAAAAGAAATTGTTTATTTTTTTTTAGTACTTCGTAAGAGGACACTGCAGTGTTTTATGTCGTACCTGGGCTCCAGCCTCGATGTATGCGTAGTCGGCAGTGCGTGTTTGTGTGTGAGCCTCTGTATTTTTATGTGCACGTGCGTGTTCGCCAGTGTATAGGGGGTATTCACTGGGCGCCATATTGGAGGGCACCGTCTACAGCGCCCATTCACAAGCACCCATTCACGAGCACACATCTCACATGCCACGCACTCGCACAACCACACACACACAGACCCGGAAACACGCTCAGATTAACACCTCGCACGCCCACACACACGCATACATAACTGCAGATACGGCCCCCACCAATACGAAAGACCCATTCGAAGAGGGAGCTTCCGATGACTGCGATGAATTCGCCTTCGCGAAGCCTATACTTTTCATGGGGCAAAGAGATAAACGAACGTTCGTCCCATTGTTGCCCTAAGAATAAAGTGCCTAGCGTCAACGTGCGCCTAGCAGTGCCGTCATAAACTGTCTATATAGTCGGTTAGAGGTTAAGACTTCGGGGCAAGCTCCTTCCACCCATTTCCGAACGTTTGAGAAGAGGTCGCCTCCTCCACACCGTACGCTCTACTTAAGTGGAAATGGGAGGGAGGAGCTTCCCCCAAAACACCTAGCCAGTCATCGATTACAGAAATAATGGGTCTTTCCTATTATTGGAGACTGTACAACGTGGATGCCAGTCCGAGCAATGAATACGTAAGGCTCAACACAGCCGGCGCGCGCGGGGCGACGGTGCATCGGCTGACAGGCCTCACTCGCCGAGTCGCCCCCCGAAAATAATGAACCGTTAACGAACCCTCGCGCCATCACTGTCGTCCCGAGAATATTAACGGCGCGATAAAACTCCGCGAGCACAAAACAGCGCCGAAGTGAAACCGTCGACACCGCCGAGAGATTAATAAAGGACGGGGAACAGCCAGCGACAGGCCCGGAAGGAAGAGGACACTCTCCCAAGCTCGGGAAGGACTCCGGCGTTTGCCTCGGCAGGCATGAACCGCCGTGCCGCGTGGGGACGCGGGGGGCGAGTTGAAATTTATTTGAGTGCGGTCTCAAAGGGCCATTGAGAGCGTCGCAACGAGCCACGCGACAACGTAAAGAAGGAGGTGATTCCTGTCGAGTGCTGCTACGTGCATTGCTTAGACCGACGATTCTTGAACTTTGTTACCCTGCGAACCAAAAATAGCGCGCCGCGACTCCCCCGACGGCGCGTGAAGTGCACTTCAGTCCATCTTCGGATGAAACGGAGTACAAGAATCAAGAGAGGGAGTGAAGGAGAAAAGGGAAGCGAGCGCCTCTGTTTTATCGAACAATAAAAGCCGATTAGGCGTGAAGCGCAGCCGGCCTCTGTTTGCACGGGGTTGTAAAGCGGAAGCACTGCGTGCTTGGATAAGGTTAGGCGCCTCGTAAGCTAGCAGAGACGAGTTGCACTCCTCTGGCGATGCGCTTCGTGGGCTATGTCTTCCGGATTAAGGAACGTTTTACAAGAAGGAAGACTAGTTGGGTCCCCGAATAAAGGAGGTTACATTAGGTTATACTACCGTAATACCCCGAGAGAAGACTCATCCCCAAGAGATAGCACACCCCGATTTTCGGATAGATTTTTTATTATTACTAATGGCTTCAGATGAACTCAATTCTGCGCACCGAAAGTTAGCCCACCTTGTACTTTCGCCTAATAAGCTCTCGGTTTTAGGTGGCCTATCTCTCGGCACATTACGCTAGTGCCCTTTTTCTTTATAATTGCGAGTGCAAAAAAGTGAACTTGAAGTCTTTCTCCTACTAGACGGTAGTAGCCAAATACTTTTTTTCTGCAATGGTCAATAATTTCTTAACCATTCTTATCGCAGTCACGCTAGATAAATCAGTGTGCATAATGAGTTCGCTTTTTTTTAACGATATATTCGCATATATAAAACAAAAAAGAACCATAACCTAGCAACGCACTCACGAAAAAAATTTCAAGTATGAACAATAACTAGCGACCTTCATCCCCAAAGTCGACTAACGCACGGAATGCAGTGCGATCGTTAAAATTCGTTTAGAAGGCATCGAACACTCGTTTTGGGAGGAACTGAGAAAATATTGTTTATTAAGGCGAAAGCCTTATACGTCTCATCGTTCAGTCGACCTTCAAAGTCCCTGAGCGAAAACACGTCGGCGACACGAAAGGTACCAAAACGTTAACGTGACCACTCAGTGGATGACTAACCGAATTGAAACGATGACTGAGCACATTGAGAAAGATGACTAAGCACATTAAAAGGGATGACTCAGCGAGTAAATCATGCGTCTGTTTTTAATTCATTAACGCCTGGACTTTCGCCTTCAAGTAGTCTTAGGGAAAACATAAGAGGCCCTGTGCTTTTTAAATTCCCCGCTAAATACAGCGAGAAAGTCGACGTCAAGTGACCTGACGTCAGGGGACGTCAAGGTACTACGTGGCAGCACAATTTGACACCGTGACATCAGGCGACGATACGTGACCTCGGGTCACGGGGCTGAACGTCTCCACTACGCTTAGCGGCGGATATTCACGTCACGTGACCCGTCATCACGCGATGTTGCCAAGCGACTGACATCGTGATGTCGTGTGACTCGGCGCCACGTGACGTCATAGTATCACCTGACATCGTGACGTCATATCAAGTGGCGTCAGTCGTCAAGTGGCGTCAGTCGTCAAGTGGCGCCAATTTACCAGCTAAATTTAGCGGGAAAATGCACGAACGGATAAATTTCTGGGATTAGGAGATTTCGTGAAGCCGCAATTAAAAACATCGTACAAAAAAGTGAAAGCCGTTTACAACTCCCTGTAACGCCGAATTAGAGCGCAGCTCTTGAGGAGGAGGAGGAGGGAAGGGTACTGGGGGGGGGGTCACGTGGCCTCCGGGGGGGGAGGTCACGTGACCTCGGAGGGGGAGTCACGTGCCCTGGGGGGTCACGTGACGATGACGTCATCAGTGACGTCATCAGTGACGATGACGTATGCAGTGATGCACTGATGACGTCATCAGTGATGATGACGATGACGATGAGGATGCCGATGACGTCATCAGTGACGTCACTGATGACGTCATCAGTGATGATGACGATGACGATGCGGATGCAGATGACGTCATCAGTGACGTCACGCGTCCCATAATGCACCGCGCGGTTACGCCGACCTCGGGGGGGGGGGTCACGTGACCCCCTCCCCGAGGTCCTCCCGAAGGACCTCGGGTTCCTTCGGGAGGACCTCGGGAGGACCTCGGAGGCTTCCTTCGGGAGGACCTCGAGGACCTCCTTCGGGAGGACCTCGGGAGGACCTCGGAAGGACCTCGGCTCCCTTCGGGAGGACCTCGGGAGGACCTCAGGTTCCTTCGGGAGGACCTCGGGAGGACCTCTCCGAAGGGGGGGGTCACGTGACCCCCCTCCCTTCCCGACGTCCTCCCGAAGGACCTCGGGTTCCTTCGGGAGGACCTCGGGAGGACCTCGGGTTCCTTCGGGAGGACCTCGGAGGACCTCGGGTACCTTCGGGAGGACCTCGGAAGGACCTCGGCTTCCTTCGGGAGGACCTCGGGTTCCTTCGGGAGGACCTCGGAAGGACCTCGGCTTTCTTCGGGAAGACCTCGGGAGGACCTCGGGAGGACCTCGGCTCCCTTCGGGAGGACCTCGGGAGGACCTCGGGTTCCTTCGGGAGGACCTCGGGAGGACCTCGGGTCCCTTCGGGAGGACCTCGGGTTCCTTCGGGAAAATTTACCCATGATGCACCGCGCGGTTACGCCGACGGCGACGCCGACGCCGACGGCGACGCCACTCAAGCCGGAAACGGGCGCCTAAGAGCTGCGCTCTAAAACACGGTGTTCCCTCCACAATCTCCAACAGCATTTTTAAAAAAAACGAAAAAAAAAAACAACTACTGTTCTGTTGTGTGAATACTCAAATTTTCGTGTAGTTGTTTAAATACTACGCTTTTCCATATTCGCTTCGAAATGAACTGTGTTCGAAGTCTTGTTCGCGGAGGGTTAGCCCCGTTGAGCGCACTTCTTACAGGGCATCTTTGCACTGTGGAGAAGCAACATCCCGTGGAGCTCGCTTTCGTAGATGTTGTTTCTCCGCAGTGCACCCGTGCACGGTAACGAGCGTGCTCAATGGGGCTAACTCGCCGCGATCAACAAGAAGTACAAATTTGCAGTCAGGTGCTAAGATGAAATTCCAGATTCAAAGCGGGATGGAGCATACGCGCGCGTGGAATGTGTAAAGAAACGTAAATTCGTGGAAATGCAGCCTGCTGGTGAAGTTACGGTGTTAGAGGAAAGTTACACAGATACGTTCGGACCTCGACGTTTATGTAATTCTGCTCTAACACCGACGCGGAAAACTTTGTGAATGAAAATATTTACACGAAAGTAAAAAAAAATTGAATTAAACTGTGGCTAATATGCACGAGTATACATTAGGCAGATATGTCCTGATGACCTACGTTCATAATTCAGGATTGTCTCTTTTAATCTTTGGATACTTCACGCACTTTTCGTCTATCTATGTATCTATCTGGCTATCTAACCTCTTACGCCGCGGGTCGATAAATAAATAAAAAAGACCGGCGCCGGCTGGGATTCGAACCGTTGACCCTTTGATCAGCAGGCAGACGCGCTAACCACAGAGCTATGAAGGCTTTTTTTTTTTTTTCCAAAGATTTTTATTAAAAGTTTGTCTATTTACAAAGTTTTAAAATGATCACATTGGTTGCCATACACCTATCATGTCAGTGAACTCTGTTTAACAGGCGAGGACCGCGATTCACACACAAATTCAAAATGTAACTCGCTCAATCATTTCTCTGTAGCGTCACATGCACCCCAGTCCCTCGCGCAGTGGCCCGGGAATTGTTATTTACCATGAGCCTTCAGAGCGCGGATGTGCAAACGCGCTCCAAATAGCGACCAACATTCAAGCCCCTGTTGCTCCGTCGCCTCAAGAAGGCTGCTCACGTACAGAAAGCCGTCGCAGAAGTGTTGCCAGGCGGGCTTGGATCCCTCTCGGACCTCCAAGTGATCCGTCCTCGACCGCCACAGTGCATATAGACCGAGGAGCGCCAGCAGCTCCCATGCCCTACTCTGCGCACTGTCGCCGAAAAGCAGAAACTTCGCGCTCTTCCACTCTACGTAAAGATCTATCTGCAGCACTGCTCGAAGTTCTGCCCAAAAAAGCTCCGCATTCGTACAGTACAAAAACACATGTTCAAGTGTTTCGGGAAACGGACACAACGCACAATTTGTTGACCACGGTTCAAAGAAACCTTTTCTAACCAGCCACGTCTTGACCGGCAGTACTTCGAAATGGAAGCGTAGAAAAAATTCTTGACTGCCGTTCTGACAGGGTATCTACGTAATCGACGAAATACATCCGATTTTCCCGCACTTCCCGGAAAGCTGCGATAGAGTGGGGGCGGTATGAGCAAATCAACTGTGTCCCAATAAAGAGATTTCTTTCTAACTTTCTGCAGGTACTCATCGGAAAAGCGGGCTCGGAAAAATTCCTTCGCCGCTGCTATTTCCTGGTAGAACTTCAGAACACGTGCCCGGAAGTCCCCAGTGTCTCCCTTGAGCCACGGCCCCAAATAGCTTCCTCCCAGCTCTTTAAACGCAGAAATCACGAGAGGATTGTCTTGATCGCGGAAAAAGAGGAAACGCTGCACTTTCAGCTTAAGTTCTACGTTTACAAGACCCAGCCCTCCTTTCTTCTGGCTTAGAAATAGGTTGTCACGCCTCATACGTTCAAAACACGAGTCCCAGATAAACGTTGCGAAAAATCGATGAACCTTCGCCACGTCACTTTGGGAGCTTGGCAACACTTGTGCCGCGTACCAAACGGTCGGGAAGAAAACAGAGTTGCAAATAAATGCGCGATTGAACAAAGAGAGTTCCCTGGCATGCCAGTCAAGCACCTTGCCTCTGAGGCGATTAATATCCAAACAACCGCATCGGCCACTTAGTTGCTCTGCGGTCAAGCCACAGAGCTATGAAGGCAGTCATTCAACGCACTCTAATCTGTTGTTTATATATCTTTACCATAGGACGCGCTTTACAGCGCTGTCACAGCTACCGGTGCGCGCGCGTTCCATGCACGAGGGCTCATTCCGCTCTCGTGAGGCTGAGCACGGCCGCTACATCACCCTCTCCCGAGCGCGGGGAGAGGGTGAGCTAGCGGCCGTGCTCACCCTCTCCCGTTGGTTGAGACTAGCTGAGACGCCAGAAAGTCTGGTCGGTACCATTTTGAGTGTTTGTGCGTATGGCGCGTGCTTTGCTCGCCTTCCTAAGTGACACAAACGCACGTGCTGGGCTGCGGAGATCGTGCGCAGGGCTGTGAAAGTGTCAACAAATTTAGAATCGCCTCAAGAGTGGGCTGGCGTATCTAGAGTGTGCCGGCCACCTGACGAACGCGCATAACTCCGCACCGTTTGATGCTATTCGCATTAACGTAGATAATCATTCCCAAAGGATGGGTTCTGCTGAT
>JAZHYW010059844.1:0-40033 GCA_037355805.1 Ixodes ricinus | reverse complement strand
TCTGACGCTGCCGTTGCAGCCTTCTTGCAGCCTCTTGTTCCGTTGTTAGATCTGTCGTACTTTGGCATTCAGTGTGTCAATCTTTCTCTTGTCAATGCGGCGGCCCTTGCTTGATGCTGCAAGGTGACAAATAACCCAGATCAGTAAACTCCAAGAATGTTTATAAATATGTAAATGGTAGCCAATAAGAACTTGCATTCTTTGTCAAGTTGTACAAGGTTTTTAAAACCAAGAACAGCAAAAAGTTTGATAACATACTAACATATTGGTTAGAGCGTCGATGATTATGACCCCATACTCCTGTAGGCCAAACCAGTACAGGTAAATTCGATTATCCTGGGCGATTTCGTAATAAGCGCAAACAACGCTGCAAAGGAAGAGCGAATTGAAAGCTAAACATTTCCAGTAAAAACACGCCACGCCTCCAGGCAGTGCAGTAGTGGGCCGAGTGTAGCTTTGTTATTTGTCATTGTGCACATCCAGCCAACCGTGATAGATTTATGAAAACTAACAACAGATAGGAAAATACTTTACAAGGGCGGCATGGCATAACGTAACACAACACAGCAGGCATCCCACTGACAGTAACAGATTCTCACCTTCGAGTGTCGATAGGAAACCGATGCAGCGAGACGCCAGCCGCGCAGTCGTCTCTTCGGCATTCTTCTACGGAGCAACGTCTCGTTGCATAACGTGCGGAGCTCATTGTCACGAAGGACGTTGAGCCCGTCGGACGTAGCAGCGTCCACCCGCACGAAAGCGACTGATCCTCTATCACTCTGACGTTACGCTCCCGCGCACGTAACTGGGTTAATCACGCTGAGCGAACAAAACTTTTCAAACTGTGTAAAGTACCGGTAGAACAATTTAAAAATCACGTGGAGTCCTGAGAAACAACAAGCAGACGGACGTCAAAAGCCGGCCCCTTCGTGCAGCACGAGGTCTCTGCAAATTATCGGATTCGTTATTACAAGCCAGCCTTGTTGCTTGTGGAGTTCAGAGGGCGCTAAGAACAAGTTAGTATATTATTAGTAAATAAGCTATTTCTGCTTTTTTCGAGCGCAATAAACCTTATTGCAGATAACTAACAGTAATATACAAAATTTAAAAATACAACTTACTATAATTTAATTTAATATAATTTTATTTGTATATAGTTTGCCATAACGTCTCCTAGTCGCGCTTCAAACGCACCGTAACCACGTGACCCTCTAGGTTGATGTCGCTGGCAATTTGTTTTGTACCGTGTTTTGGCCCAAGTTTCGCTACCATCTGTACATATACCTTGGAATCTATCCTAGAGAAAGTCGCTAGATCTGTCAACTCTTTCATAAACCACCACAGACCCGCTGAAAAGATGGACGATTGGAAACGCCATCTATACTTGAGACCTATGAGACACATTATTCGGAATATTTGAGAAGTCGTTTCTACATTAAATGCTGCTGGGCTGAGCCCACGGTGGAAGAAATACATCTAGGTGGTGACTCTGGCCGCTCTTCCCGCGAGGAGCGAGCGACCAGATCGTGTTCGGAGCTAGCATCGAACCAGGAGTATACTCTGTTTCACCTTATGATGTACCGCAGGAAAGGCTACAAGCGCGAGCTCCTTGCTCTGGGCCACATCTCGGCGGCACAAGCTCTCGTGACTTAAGAGCGGCTGCCAACGCTATGAGCTCGTGCTTCTAGTCTTCGCTGCGGCACAACATAAGGTGAAACGAAGTATAGTTGTTCCGCGCCGCCGCGGAGGGCGCTGAGGTGTGAGCACCGTGGGTATGAGGTCTCTCCTCGGCGGCCACGGTTTCGGGGGCGTAGCTTGCTCGCCTTTTTTTGCGGTGTGGTGGTGGTGTGCAGCCAGTGGCTGGAGTCATGTTTTGCTTTGGTTCTGTGTCGATCAAAGGTGCCACCATCGTGCATGAAGGTGAGCCTGAACCCGAAGAAGTTGTGCTGTAAGGATGGGAAAGACGTGCTTCGTTCCCAACTGCAATTCGGGGTACCGAAACTGTGCAGAGCGAGTGTCCTTGTTGAAAGCTCCATCGAATGACGCTCGCCTGGAGCAGTGGCGTCGTGCAATCCCGAGGGCCGATCGCAAGTTACTACCTAGTCTCCTCATCTCGTTGTCTAAGTGAAGACCAAGCTTCACAGTCTAATTTCTGTCAAAGACTGGGAATGCGAAGATGTCTGGACAGAAAAGGCTGAAGAAACCAAGGCTGTGGACTGCATACTATATTGTGTAACTGGGTTTTTGAGTGTGAAAATTAAAAAAGCTACACGCTGCCCTGCATGCCGATCCGCTTTCAGCATCGACAAAAACACTTCTGCTGAAGCAGCACTGACAAACGTGAAGAACAGAGGAGGCCTTATACACCCCAACAAGAACCTTTTCCAGGTACTGAAGAAAGCGGAACAGTTCTTCGTGGAAAATAAAAGCCAGCAGACTGCCTACTGGGACACAATCGACAGTGTTCTTGGCACATACACAATAACGTTTCCTTGCGCTGAACACCAAAGAAAAAACAGTTGCCTAGTTGCTCCACTACTACTTCAGCATGCGAATGCGACAACACTGTCAGCATATTGCCATGAGTATGAACAAACAAGCTCAAGAAAAGAAGAAATCATCAAAGCAGCGGTCGTCTTAGTTTAAGAGCATGGGCGAGAAACACAGGATGTAGGAGATTGCGTTCTTTGGTAGTAAGCAGTGAATTCAGCTTTTGTGTACATTTTAAAGGGAAAATATTTGTTAGGTATTTTTTACAGATGAAAAGTGATTTATGTCCTATGACCGCTACTATTGTTTGACTTTCAGTCACTGTGTCATCATGTCAGTCAGTATGTCATCATACTGTGTCATCATTTCAGTCACTATGTCATCATAAATATAAATTTTTCTGCTCACAAGGTTTGTATGTTCCACAGTACAAGTTGACATTGTATGCATAAACCATTTGTAATGCTATAACCTTTATGCGCATGTAAATAATTATTTTGGCCCCACTATTTAACATTATTGGAATTTATTTTTTTCATTAAGAAGGCAGGAGCAGGGTCGAAAAAATCACCCGACCTCCTATAAAGCCACGCAATGTGTGTAAACAATTTACGGAACTGTTACCAAACATGCGAGCACGACCCAGCTATTTACTCTAAATTACTCTTAATTATTGAAGGCCCAGTAGATTATGCCGGGAATTTTTATATTTATACGACTATTTTTGTCACGTTAAGTCATCATCGGAATGTTCTCGTGTAAAAAAAAAAAAAAACAGGAACCGCACGGGGGAACAGTATATCAGTGCGCCAACATAAATACATCATTTCAGTACACACTACACAGGGACCGACTAAAGAATGCATAATTTCCTTCACAAGCCCCTCTGAACTTGAACGCCATCTATCCTCGTGCGCGTGAAGCGCGCTCGCGCGCCGAACATAATGTGGTCGCCGCGTGAGACAGAGAGTCATCACCTAAATGTATTTCTTCAACCGTGGCTGAGCCTTATACTTCGTTTCAGCTTGGGTCCAGACGCAGCCGATGCTACAAGCGCGAGCTCGGGCTTTCAGTGTCCCTGCCAAGCACGCGCGCTCGTGCAGTGCAAGAACTGTTCAGGGCCACATGCTCGCGCTCGTAGCATCGGCTGCGTCTGGACCCAAGCTGAAACGGAAGTATAGTAAAGCCCCTTGATAAAGGTGTTTTTTTACAAGTACCGCCAACCATTGTTGTGGAAACATGCAAGGCACGTGCCACGAGTGGGTGCTCCGCCGCCGTTTGCTTTCAAAGACCGCCCATTTCAGTGCTGCGCCGCCTTTCGCTTCAAGGGCCGCTCGAGACAAGGGTCTCGTGCACTGGCGCACTTGACGCTACTTGCCAGACAAACGCAAGCACGTCGAGAAGCATTTCGTCTCTATCAGGACTAACCGTGCTGCTACGCGAGCGGCTAGCCTTGACTGCGTGAGGAGATCGCTGACACGCTCCGCCGAGGCATTGCCTACTCGCTTTAGCACGCGCGGCTAACAATAGTCCATACTAACTGGCGAAGATGAAGACATCTATTGTCTGCTTTGAATGTTCCAGCGCGTGATTTTCTCGCGCACCCGGTGCGTGACTTGGGCGCTAAAATGGCGTCTATGCATTAGCCAAAGCTACGCACTCGAGCTGAGTGACACCGGATTGCGCGCACTTCAAAATGCATAACAAAACGATTGGGCGGAAAAATGGCTGAGATGTCACCACTCAAGCAAAATCGCGCGTGTGTATGAAGGCACTGTAGCTTTAGAGCCCTAGAAGCGCCCCCCCCTTCCCAGCCCCGTCGTCGGTGCTGTTCGGTGCGTAATAGTGTGGTTCGACTGGAGCTTCTCGCGACGCAGAGCAATTGCTAATGTGAAAAATTGTAGTCCTGCCTTTGGGCTAATGCCTCAAGAGTGTGCGCTATCCTTCACTTGGAATGTTAGCGTGTTTTTGAAGTAGATTTGATTATTAGCGACTCTCTCCCCGTCCCCAATACTGATAGATCGTTCAGCAACGCTATCACTTGAGCTGCACGCTTAATAGGCGCCAAAAGAAGCCACGCGAAACTGATATGACAAGGAAAAATAGACTAATAAATCTCAATAAATCTCGCACTTTTCCAATGGTGAGCGGAACAATTAACGGATGTATTGTTTTTGTCATCATGTTGCTGATGCGGGGACCAGCGCGGTGGAAGATGCAAGGCCGAGCGCGTTTGGGAACGGCCAAGGTGCCACTGCAACTCTAGCATACTCAAATTGTCTTTTGTGGAAGGCAGTCTATGAAGAAAAAATACCTCACTTGGGAGTACATAAAGCATTAAAATGCAAAATGAACACAAACTTAAACAGCCCCTTGTTTCTCGTCTATGAAAGAAACACTGAACAACAATTAACCATCTTTAGTCTGGTGTAAAGGTCACGACCTTTTCGTGGAAGATCACCGCGCCCTGCCTGTTGTAAATACATGATGTCGCATAGATGACGTCTGAGTAGTTCGGTATGCAAATCCGCGACCAAAACTGTGTAGGTAGCTTCGGTTGCTTTATAAATGCACTGTGTTGAGCACCTATGAAGCTCGACTTTTCGGGTTCATCAGGCGGAGAAATCGACAGTTCATGGATGTCTCCGCGCGACTGGCGGGCTTTCTTCACAGGCTGGGTCACTACAGTCGCTGTCCGCTTCTTTGTTGGCCGTTCGCAGGGCATTGCCTTTGAGTGGTACGCCGGGAAATTATACAGCAAAGTGGACACGGCGTCTTCCGCGAGCACTGGCCTACTCCGTGGAATCCTAACCTCTTCGCCATTGACAATGTGGACATAGTCCCGAAGGATGATGCGCCGTTCGAAATGTCTCTCGCACACCGCGGATGTCTCTGCGAGGCGTTTATCTTCTCGTTTAAGATTTTGTTCCCACTATAGTCTGCGCGACTCCTCCTTTGGCGCACGAAACAGCGACGGCTTGCGATCGCTAGTGCTCCCTTGTTGTCCGGGAAGCCCGACTTGCATCCCGGCGCGAAGCAGTGTGTATCCGTCTGTTTCCTTGCATTCATGGCCGAGACGGCAACGGAACGGTGAAGACTCCCCACCGCTACACCACAAAGAAAAGTGCTACGGTGCTACATTCGGGAGAAGCGTGCCGCCTCAGCCTCGCCTTCTTCGCTCATTGCTCATGTGCCACCAATTCTCCTCGGACCTGGAACTACAGCGCCACGTTCTCCCCTCGCGGCCATCTACGTCGACCGTCTTCACGCGGCCCATTGTAAGCAAGCGCAGCTCTTGCCACTACAACCTCTAGAACACTGCAATCGTGACAAAAATAACTACGGTGGAAACCGCAGAGGTTTCCAGACGAAAAGTGAGTAGTTAATCTCAGGACCGTGATCATACCTGGAGCAGCTTCAGGGACCGGATTGTGTCGCACAGGAGCTTCCGCGCGCATTGTTCACACGCGTACTGTTCACGCGCATTGTTGTTCTCCGCAAGTGCAGCACACGTATTCGAGCTGCTGACGTCCAGGTGCACTTTCAACACTTGCCACCGTCAACAGTGCGAAAAAGGCAACTCGCAGGAAACGCCACGCAGGTGGCGTTGTGCATTAGGGCTTCTTCTGCCCAGCTGGCATGAAACCGAGCGCTCAGTGCGGTTGCGACAGTTGTGCAATTCGATGTTTTCGTTTTTGGCTAGCTTTTTGTTTTTCGTCTTCATTTAGCCGAGCAGAGAGTAACTCGTGCGGCCTGTGGAACCGTTTCGTCTGCGAACAGAAAACATGTGCGAGGTGTTATTATATTTTGTTTTGTTATGAGCGCTAACGTGAGGAACGAAACAAAAATGTGAAAAAAGAGTACTATAGGTTATGTGAGGTCAGCCATCCAACTGGCTGGCTCGAAATAACTGGCAACTTTTAAAATAAATACATCTTTGAAAGCAGCGTGAATATAACGAAACAAATACATGTGTTTTACAGCAGGTCACCACCCCTCAGGGGAAGGGAAGAATTCTCGAAAATTCTAACGTAGA
This sequence comes from Ixodes ricinus, assembly GCA_037355805.1. Lineage (NCBI taxonomy): Eukaryota > Metazoa > Arthropoda > Arachnida > Ixodida > Ixodidae > Ixodes > Ixodes ricinus. The sequence continues at coordinate 33,507 of JAZHYW010059844.1, read as the reverse complement.
AAAAACGAAACTGCGGGAGTGCTTTGGTCACACAGACGAAATGGCCATCTGTATGAACACGTTTTGTGGCGTTTAAATCCCGATGAACTCGTTTATGTACCAAGACATGATACTGCGGGTTTCGACGACAACGCCGTTGGTTGTCACTATGGTGACATGATTGCTTACGCCAGCCAATAGGAGGGAGGGGCCAACCGGTGTTGCGGAGTTGCCACTCCGGAGTTGGAATTATTCTGGAATCACTGCCACTTTTGCGACCTCGGAATGGAAATGAAATGGAATGGCGCCTCCGCTGGGAGGAATGGAATGGGAATGAAATTAGGTGCCTTTGGCCCGGAATAGGGTGGCAATTGAATGGGCTCGGCTCTTATGCAAGCTCTGTCAATCTTCAGCTAGGGCCCACGGGCTGCTGGCGCAACTTTAGTGCATAGTCAAGGTGTCTCTTGTAACAGTGTCATTGCGCTGAAGGTGACTGACGGCTTGATTGTCTCACCAGCTCCTGCTCCTTCGAGGATGAAAGTGGCGCGCCCCCAGTGATGCAACCTAGTGCCACTAAATAAGCTACGCTTCAAAGTAACGACACTTGGCCATATTGGGCTTAAAGTCATGGTTGCCAGTTATCTGAAGCTTTATCTGAAATCACAGGAAACGCTTTTCCGTCCTCCACAAATGTTTAAACAGTTCGCGAAGGAGCAAAGCAATATTACATGAGCTTCCGAACACCGAATCTAATGCTGAGGAAGTCGCACTTTTGAATCATGACGATCGGTAGTCGCGTCTGCTCTGCACAAGCCCCAAAATGGCGGCGCCCACAACAATGTCGGGGAACGGAGTGCCGATACTCCAAGCGCAGCTCATTCAGTGGCTCTAATGCAGTCTAGGGTGCCTTCATGTGCGCTTTGCTTAGGGTGGAGTCATCCGGCCATTTTGTCCCACACTTTTATTTTCCTTTTTGTTCAGAAGCGCGTGAAAGAGCGTGTCCCTGAGCGCGTCTGTGGCGCTCACTGTGCTATGGCGACATTTTGTTTTCTTCAATTTCTTTGTATTTTCCCCGTGAGCGCGTGCTGTCGGCATCGGGTGCTACAAAGGGTGGCATCACCCTAAACAGAAGGACATTGAGGCACCCTAATGCAACCAAAAGAGAAAATTTGTAGACGGACAACGTGTCGTTCCTGGCGCCGCGAGACGCGACAAAGCGGCTGTTGTAACTATGCGCGATTAGCATGCAGGTTTTAATCCCGCAGATGTTCTTGTATTCCCGTGAAGAAAACAAATAAAATTAGACTGGATAGGGTAAGAAACCGCAGAAATCATGCAGCGAACTTTAAAAGTATATGTTCTAAGGCATGTTCCATAATATGATACTACAGTCTCGCGCAACGCCTTCCTGTGGAGCTGGCTTCCGCAACATTTGAGTAGGTGAAAACACTGTGAAGCCGAATCATGTACGATGACGACGTGAAGTGTATCAGAGTCGAAGTTAACGCTAGCAAACGTTTCAAGGATTTCTGACAGCACAGTTGCTTCAGTGCACATTTGCGTGATCAAACTGACCGTAACAGATATGTAAAACTTACCCGATGTTATTGTCCAGCTCCTTCGTTATTTTGGGTCTTACTGAAAACTGTAGAATCAGTAAGACTTTTCCTAGGTGCGATGATTAGAAATTTTGAAAATTGAAACAGCGCAAAGAACGAGAGGCCAGATGTAGAAAGACACAAACACAGCGCTGTTTTAATTTTCAAATATGTCATACTATCTCGCCCAAGCTTCAATTTTAGCGATGATTGCAAGCAAGTACGAAACACACACCCATATTGCGTGCCTGAAAAACGAAGTTTGGCGTCTCGAACCGCTTATGTTAGACTCAAAATAGTTGCTCCTTCATTACAATGCACATACACTGCAAAACAAAAAAGAGGGTCCGAAGCAGCTTCGATATCATGGTTTAAACATTTGCTTTTCTCGCTGCATTTTTAGCTGATCTCTATGCGTTTGATGATTTTTGTCAAACAGTTCCCCATATCGCACGCAAATACAATTCGTTTTTTAATAAACCTGATGAGTTTTCCTAGGCCTGCCATGTTCCCAATAAATAAAAAAATTGAACTGTATCGTCATGTAAACGATTCACACTGTTGCAGACGGCATACTCCAGTCATTCGTTCGGCATGCGTTCGTCGTCTGCAACAGGCATCTCGAGACGTCTCGAGGACCGGAGCTTGCCGTCGCAAATATTTCAGAAACAATCGATTCTGGGCAAAATTCTTTAGTAATAAGTGTGCAATAATGGCTTCCTATATCTATTGCTTTTAGAAGTTTAAATTCCACGTCCGTTTTTTGACAGCCTGTTTTTTCGGAGCGAAATCCAGTCCCGTGTATTCGCACGTGACAGTGCCTCTAGTAACAGTTTCTTTGGAGCAGTGATGTCACATTTGCGTGGTCAATGGACTGGAATTTTCCGAAAGAGCACAAATTAAGAAAAGAAACGTCCGGGTCCAGCGAGGTCCGCACTCCGTCCATCCACGTGGCAGCCGAGTGTGTTGCCTACTTCGCCCCGCATGCGGCCGAAAGCAATGTACCCTTCTCAAAAGGGCGCGCCATCTAGTAGCCGCTGCGCCAATCATCCCAGGCCACGCTTGTTTGAACCCGTATACTCCGAGCGTGCAGTGCACACGAGGGCTACGTTCGTGTTCGGCGAGAAGTCGCATCCAGACACACACCTCGTGCGCAACAAATGTCGAGCGCCAATGTTGTTTGGTGGGTTTTTAAAATAAAGCAACAACAACAAAAAAACGTATTCTATGGACATAAAACTGTATGGATGGGCGAATATGGAGCTTTGCTTACCCTGGGATGCCATCTTGAGACCCGCAAGCTCCTTGCTGCAGTCGTCAATGGCATCCTCGTTCGACGAGGCTGGAGTGATCGTCATGGCTGAGCTTTCGCTGACGTCAGTCGCCCAGTGAGCGCACACCACGATTCTGGTTGGTCCTTCTCTGAGCCATTCCGCCTGTTTCCACGGGTAGAAAAGAAATGACAATGAAATGCGATTGCAAGATGCTGTAGCTTTACTCATTGTGTTTCAAAATAATACTATATATATATACATAAAAACACGGTTACTGCTTTCTTAAGTAAAAATAGTGTTTTTTGTCGAGGGGAGCAGCCGAGCTACAAAAAAAAAATCAATATAAATAGTTTCTAAAAAATGAAAGCCGTTTACAACTCCCTGTAACGCCGAATTAGAGCGCAGCTCTTGAGGGGGGGAAGGGTACTGAGGGGAGAATATACCCCTCCTCCCTGCTCCTCACCTCCTCCTCCTACTTGCTACACCTTTCTCCGAGCGGCGTTGGCGTCGCCGTCGGCGTAACCGTGAGGTCACGTGACCCTCGTGACGTCGCGTTACCCTCGTGACCTCACGGGGGTCATGTGACTTCACGTGTGACGTCACGGGGGTCCCGCACGGTGCATTATGGGACATTTCCCATGATGCAAAGCGCGATTACGCCGACGGCGACGGCGACGCCGACGCCGCTCAAGCCGGAAACGAGCGCCTAAGAGCTGCGCTTTAAAAGATGCAGAAAAGGGGAGAGGGGGGACCTTCACATTTGAGTACTTTCGCTTAAGAACACTAAGAGTGGCATACATTCATTACAATTAGCATGTTTAGCTATTTTGCATCTGCCGAACTGAACGATATATTTCGGCCTTTTTAATAAGTTTAAATAAATTATACTCTTATTTTTTGTCGTGAGAGATACCTTAATATGTTTTAGCACATCTCAAACGCTTTGGCGTCGTTTTCCTTACCCTATCGCAAACTTGTTTTCAGCGATCTTTGCGTGCCCCTTTGCGAGACGTATAAATAATTTTTACACTTTTCTCCCCAAAACAATAGACCACTAGACTCGCATGAGTTCATTTATGTGATAGCAGTTAAGACCATAAGTCAGCACAAAAATGACGTGTCTTTCATATATCTCGGATTGCTAGGACGATCAATAATATGTTTATAATATTGAAGACGGTGATTTTGTTTATACCCATTTCGTCTACTCGTACTGATTTCACCGCTGGGCATAAGACATATTTTGGGACAAGCCAAACAAAAAGAGAAAATAATACGTTGCATAGCTTGGAGCGTGGAAGCAAAATACACCACCACAGCCTTACGCACGGTTTGACAAATATTCGATTATTTGGTAGTGGTGTACATGTGCTAAAATATGTTGTCTTCTTTTTTTACAATTTTGAGAAAGTAAAAAGCAAACTCATAAAGAGTCGTCCCTTTGCCGTACCGGCATGACAAAGGCAGTGGTAACACAGAACGCCATGTGCAAGTGTGTAGAAACAGTGTATTACACACGCAGAAACTGAATGGCACGAAGTAGCCATGTGTCGTACACGGTAACACATGAGCGCTCTGTGGATGTGTTACTTGTGGATGCCCATCTTCTGCGGTGGCGATGTAAATGCGACTTCCTCAGAGCCTTCTCAAGTGTGAGACCCTGTGGAGTGAGCGTGCGGAAGACGGTACAATTGCAACGCGACAGAGTCGGGCACAGCCCTGGCACCAGCTCGCGGCAAACGAGAACCAACCACTCAAACTACCTCAACCCTTTGCGGCAAAGTGAGCACACCTAACGTAGCGTCCAAGTTTTTGTCTTGTTTTTTCTCTATTTTTCCGTCGCTCTTTCTAGCGCTCTTTCTCTGGGGAAGCCCTCAGTGCTGTCGTCCACGGAGGAGAGCACCACTGTGTGTTTGCCACTGCATGTTGCCACTGTATGTGCACCACTGTGTGTTTGTGGTCGACTGATGCCACTGTATGTTTGCACACGTGATGTTTTCCCCATCCTGGAGTAAAGCGGATGCACTCGAAAAAGGCGTTTGGCAGGCACTGGTCTCCTATGGGCGTTGGAGAGGAGCTCTGCGTCAACGTTTGGCTGCCAGTCGGCTTATCGGATTCCGAGCTAGTTTGGGGAACGGAAATGGTTAGGTGCCAGCCATATAATGCATTCTGTATTAGACGCGGACCTTCATAAAACAAATATGGGGCGAACAACCGACGAACTTCACCGAGGAAAGCGTTCACATTGCACGCGGTGTAAATCTTACGCCACACGCAGGGTAAGCACCACCTTGCAAATTCGTTTCTTGTTCACTACAAATTCACTCCATGAGGTCTTAACAAACTGGACTCCGATGAATTAGTGTCGGAGTATCAGCATCTGGACCTATAGGGAGTATTTACTGGCGGCCATAGCTGTGTGCGCGACTGCTGTGCGCATGCTGATGGCGAGCTTCCACAGTTCTTTCGTAACCTGCATTCTGCACCCTCGAGATTGCCGGTCTTAGCAGCCTATTAATGTGGGCTCGTTCTGAGCATGCGCTATAGACAGCACCCACAAATATGGCGCCCAGTGAATACTCCTTATACTCCATCTCACAGGCATCTGCAGTGCAAGCAAAGGCACGGGCACGAGCGTGTGGCTTTGGAATGTGCCTCCTATGCACGAGTTCTTGTACAAACAAAAGCATTCTGCTGAGCTAAGCTCACGCGCCTTTGCATTTCTCTTTACTGCAGACATTTGTGGGATGGAGTATAAAGTTATACGCCAAGGCAGCTTTATCCTTTCTGTCGAATTTTGTCCATCTTGATTTCAGATGAAGAGAGACCTGTATACTTATGGCGAGATATATACAAAACAGAACGACAACAAGAACATATGGCATATCAGGTACGGTTTTGATATAGTGTATACCACTCAGATTTACCTGCATATAATAATAGTCGCAATATTGTTTTGGGCCGTATCAGGTCCGCTGAAATTTATCGGTCCAGAATGTTGAACACGCTCCGTAAATGTGTTAGAAACCTGTTTTAGAGTGCAGCTCTGCGCTCGTTCGCGTGTTTTACTGCGTCGCCGTCGGCGTAACCGGAGGGGGGGGGGAGGTAGGAGGAGAAGGAGGGGAGGGTGTGAAGGAGGAAGAGAGGACGGTACGGAGGAAAAGGGCAGGGGATGAATGAGGAGCTATGTCGCAAAATCAAACCTGAAGAGCTGCGCTCTAATTTCGCGTTACAGAGATTTGTGAACGTATTTCATTTGTTTCTTTCGTTTACAATGTTTTCCTTATTATACGCCAGGAGTATTAAAAACATGTTGAATGCAGAACTAGATGTTACGATTAAAAATAGGAAGGTAGCTTCAGAAACTGACCATAAATTCTAAATACCGGCAAAAAAATCTAAATAAAAAAAGAACGTCGGTTAAGTCTTTGTTTAGACGCAGCCGACACTACGATGTAACGGGAACTATCAAGCCGCGTCAACAGCGCAAGTCACTGGGCCTCTTGTGCTTATGATTGGATCAGTGATGCCAGAACGCGTACAGAAACATGACGAACACCATGATGAAGGGCTTGGTGACGCTGTCTTATTGATCATATGAGTTCGTAGCTTAGGCTGCGTCTGGAAATCAAGGGAAACTAAAGCGGTTCGGTATTTGAGGAAAAACGCTTATATCGTCTTCATTTGGCCTCTAGAATCAAGAACATCGAGAGTTTTTTTTTTTTTTTTTAATTCGGTGCACGGGGGTTGCAGAAATAAATTTTCAGTGTACCGCTGAAGCCCCTCCTTCCCGGGATCTGACGTCATATTAGGAGTTTTCCGGATCTCCGCTCTCGCGCTTCTGCGGCGTACATCAAAGCTATTTACGCGCACTAATTCTATGTTTAAAAAAAGGAAAAAAAAAGGTTAGAAAGAGACGTCAAGGCTATACTTCGTTTCAGCTTGGGTCCAGACGCAACCGATGCTACGAGTGCGAGCGTGTGGCCCTGAACAGTGCTTGCATTGCACGAGCGCGCGTGCTTGGCAGGGTCGCTGAAAGCCCGGAGCTCGCGCTTGTAGCATCGCCTGCGTCTGTACCCAAGCTGAAACGAAACATAGTGTCAGCGCGGGGGAATATACCTGGCAAGCTTGGAATTGCACGCTTTGCCCGCACGAGCGACACGCGCTTGGAGGCCCAAAGATTCTGGTATGACGTCAGGACTGGTCGGCGGTTTTTTGTGTTTTCTCTTGTTTAGTTACATCTTCGGTTAAAACGAACGTGATGTTCAAAATCATAGGATAAAAACACGCGAGAATTCACCTCTCACTGGTTTTTTCAAGAACTGTTCCAGCTTCCTTTAAAGCCGGGCTCACGCTGCCCATACAGCGTACAAAAGCATGGGTGCGACACATGAGTTACCGCAATATCCGGGGTTCGAATGCAGCGTGCCAAGTTTCCCCTTGATCTCATTGCCATGCGGCATTCGAAGCACAGATTTCGCGGTTTCTCGCCTTCGAATTTGTATGCAGATTGTCTTTTGTATGATGTGTAAGCGGTGTGACCCCGGCTTTAAGGTGAAACGAAGTGTAGATAAACATTTAAAACGGGGAAAGAAGAGGGGGATGTATTCTACCAGTCGTGTTTTGGGGTATGGTGCTATACGTTAGATTTGTGAAACTTAGAGATGGGTCCGTTCTATGTAAATCCAAGCATCTTAAAAATATCCTGTATTTCGATATTTAAAAAAATCAAACAGAGGCCTCTTTAAACACAAGTTGGAATATGTATAATTAATCGAAAAAGTATATAGAAATAGCAGATGAAATTATCAAATTAAATCCCCGTCACAGCTCCTTGCCTGATAAAAAGAAAATCAACAGAAATGTATTATCTGGTGTGGAGCTAGCGACAAAGGTGAACACAGGCTTTCTACCAGTAGGAGAAGCATCGCAGAAAATACGTCTGGAGTTCAAAATATATGCCGCTTAATCAGGACTCCAAATTCAGTCGCCTTATACGTGACAAATCAGAAAATCATTACACTAATTCAGCCTTTAAAAAGAAAGTAACTCGTGGTGTTGAGGATCTCAAAGTTATTCTTATGAAATTTGTATCTGCGCTTTTAACACTACCTCTTTCTTAATATATAATTATATTCTTAAAAGAGCATTTTTCCTGATGAATTGAAAATAGCGAAATGTCCATCGATCAGTAAATGTGCATTCAGACGGGCGTTCGAAACGCAACCGCAAGGCGGGTCTGCTCTTTTTTATCATCAAACGCGCTTGAAATTGTACTAGATCTTAAGCAATTACGTTCGCAAACCGCTTTGCGGACGCGGTTGAACCGCCAGTCTGAATGCGGCGTAAAGACGGAGTCACACTACGCGTACATTATACAAAAGACAGACTCCAAATACGAGTTACCGCAATACCCGTGGTTCGAATGCAGCGTGCCAAGTTTCTTGTCGAACTCATTGTCATGAACCATTCGAAGCGTGGATCTCGCAAGGCTTGCGTTTGAATCTGTATGCAGACTACCTTTTGTACAATGTATAAGCAGTTTTGCCCCAACTTTAGAGTGTCTGAAAAAAAAAAAAAACCTAGGTGATTATAGCTCAATGTCGGTATTGCCTTTTGTTTCTAAACTAGTGAAAAAAAAATAACAAAAGGCTTCAGGGGTTTTCAGGAAGTGAGATATAATCAAATAGCAATATGCATTCCAGAGGGGAAAACTATTTTGTACTCGCACTTTGCCACATTAGTGACGAGGCAATTCAAAATATTGAAAATCGGCCCTTAATGATTGGTTTCCTTATTTATTTTCATGAAGTCTTAGAAATTCTGTCGAGCAATTGATACACTTCTCTTCAAACTTGAAACATGTGGTTCACAACAAACCGAGCATAAACATGCCACGAATTGTTTCACTTGCCGTGGGCCATGTACCATATATAGTAACACAAAATCAACTTGAGGTTTAATAAAACATGGTGTTTCACAAGGCTCAATGCTGGGACCTTTGGTATTTTTATGTATAAAGATTTAATTTCGAAGCTTTCATAAAGAAGCTTTTAAATTAAGCGGAGCTCGGGAACCTCTGTTAGCCGCTAAAATATCATACAATATATACAGTGTGCTTCTCTTTAAGCTTAACAGATATGTTTCAAAGAAGCCGTCAAAACTACGCTAATCTTGTTGGTGCAGGTGAGTTATACACCAGGGGGACATAACATCGGTGGTTAGTCGTCACGGTAAGTCGAAAAATTAAGTAAAGTTTGTTAATTAACTTCTTAGTAATTGAAAATAGGCATACGGTTTAAATCAGAAACTTGCCGAGTGTCATTTTAAAACCACTAAATCAGGAATGCTTATAAAAACTTTGAGCACGTGGAAAGCACAGTAGTGCGCTTAAGTTACAACTCGTGCAACAGGCACAAGGCTGGGGTGAGAAAACGCGAATGATGAGAAACGAAAAAACCGCGCGGGCGCGCTGTCGCACAAGTAGCCTTGCTCCTGCTTCACGAGTGGTAATTTTAGCTTTCTACCGTGCTTCCCAGAGGCTCCAAAATTTTCCAATATTGACTAACCCTATTGAAAAATCTCATTTGTATGAGAAATTTTTGTGTCCAATAAACACATATGAAATATACAAGATATATAAGAACTATATAAGGTATATAAGAACTTATAAGAACCATAAAAAACCCGTGAGAAGTTTCTTATAAGTTTCTTATATGGTTTTTTATGTTCTTATATATCCTATATAGCTCTTATACAGATCTTATATGGTTCTTATATGTTCTTATATATCTTGTATGATTCATATGTGTTTACTGGACACAAGAAACTTCTCATACAAATGGCTTTTTATTAGGGGATTTAGTGGTTATCAATGACGCTGAGCTGGTTTCTAATTGTAACAGTATGTCTATTTTCAATAATTAAAAGGCTTAACTTAAATATATATATATATATATATACATATATAAATATCACACAATGTAAAATACATACAGTGTACAATGATATATCATAAAATCGTACAAATATTATTAAAATCATGGGCATATTCGCGCTTTATTTTGGCCAATAAAAATTAAAACAAATGCGATAGAATTTGACCGGAATGGAATAGTATGCAAGATCATGCTTTAGAAGAGGAAGAATACCCGTCAGGTAGCGATTGAGGAAACAGAACATTCGGTACGTGGTACCGTACGAGTTTGCCTCCCTAAACACAGGAGGCGCTTCGACTAGCTTGTTTGCCACAGAGGTGCGTGCTTACCCAAAACAAGGCCTCTGCAATCGATTATTTACGTCCTCTACGTCTATCGAGTGCGGGTACAGATTAGACAAGAGTGCAGCGTCAGCGTTTGGCTGAGACGTGCGTTTAATCGAACACGGATACCCGCCGAACCCTGCGTCAAAAAAAAAAAAAAAGAAAAAAGAAAAAAAAAGATTAAATTATGTTTGTTGATTACAGAGCTAAAGTTAGGGGCGCTATTGTTCTCTCTCTTGCCAAACAGTCGTTACTAGTTTTCTGCGCTATGCGCTATTTGATTTCAACATTGTGGCAGCTGACAAGAATTTGGTATGACCTCTACGTCAAGGATTTCTTGAAAAATCTGCGAAAGGGTGCATGCCGAGTTGCGGGCGCGGAGTTGGGATCGAGAGTTAATTCACCAATTGCCCGAACGTTTTACGCACAAATGCCATTAAAAGTAGCTTAAGACAGAGATATAAGACCAGTCTGTTCAACATGCTGAGCATGGGGTCTAATCTTAAAAAACAAGACGCACTGTCACTATACCTATGAGAGCATGCCAAGGAGCGAGAAAAAAAAGGATCACTAAAGCTTCTGCAGTTAGATGAAGAGCTCACTATTTATTTATTTATTTATTTATTTATTTCATTACCATCAGGGCCCATCGAGCTTTACAGAGGGGGTGGGTACAATGGGTTTCAAAGTACAATTGATCAATTCATAGTACAAAATATAGACAACAGCAACAAAACAAAACAAAAAGAAAAAGTATAAATCAACAAAATCAACAAAATGCAAAGTTGTAAAAGTAATCAATTATGGCTGCCTTGAAAACAGAAACATCTTCAATCGCGGCGATGCGTGGGGGAAGGTGGTTCCATTCTGAACAAGTTTTCGGCAAGAAAGAATAAAAAAATATGTTAGTGCTGCAATGAGGTATGGCAACTTTGTACTGGTGATCAACCCGGGATGAAAGGTATGAAGGCTGTAAAAAGAGTTCCTATTTGAGCACTGTGTTATGAAAAAATATTTTATGAAAAAGAGAAAGACGCGCAATTTTTATTCGAAACATTAGTTCAGGAATACCAGCATTAGACTGCATTAGTGACACGCTCGCAAGGCGGTAATAATTAGACTTCATAAAATGGGCTGATCGATTTTGAACAGATTCAATGGCATCAATAAGATAACGTTGTGCTGGATCCCATATCGCAGAAGCATATTCGAGCTTTGGGCGGATGAGTGTACGGTAAAGAAGAAGCTTAAGAGAAAAAGGGCAATATACAATAGTGTATATATTGCAATATACAATAGTGTATATATTTGGGAGGGATTGCATTGGTAGGTTAAAATGGAGTTTTCCGTAGAATATTGAATTCTCCAGCGTTTTAATTTTTCTAAAAACTGTATTTGCTCATTTTAGCCAAATGATATGAAAAACTGACGGAAAATAGATAATTTTTAGTCTACTGGGGATGTACTAGCCTGGAGATAAAGAATACCGTTTTTTTTTTACTAATAAATATTTCGACACAACTTAAATGCACAAACATTAACACTTTAACATGCTGACATTTTACAAACAGATTGAACGTTTTTTATATATAAAAAAGTGTGATATTCAGTAGGTGATGATATTCTGAAAAATTTTGATGGAATGAGACATTGAAGTAGCCTGGATATGTTGGCTGTTCAATATTTATGGGGGTATTATGGTCTTATGCCGTCTTCTAAGCCCTTTAAGAGCTGCTTTCATATTTCCATCTCTCACTGACTTCTCTTCTGTAAGCTTTCCTCATTCGCGTTCAATTATGCACAAGAACTACAGGTGAAAAGAAGGGCGAATATTATTATATTAGATACAAAACAGGATGAGAGACTGCGAGAGGTATTCTGGAAAGACTCAGTGAAAACATAAGGTTAACAATTAAAATAGCGCAAAAAAGACAAGGACAAGAAGTACACAGGACAAGCGCTGACTTTCAACTAGTTTTTACTCAGGAAAAGCAGGCATATATATACACTCGACAGGCAAAGCAACACCACATAAAAGTTGACTAATTTTGTGCACGATCATTCAAAAACTGAAACTCATTACTATGAAGAACAATAGAAGTGTCGCTGACACAGGCCGTCCCACTTTTTTTGATAAAGAACGCTTCCAATAGCTCTCGAGCGACCGTCTCTCGGCTTCTACCCAGAATCTTTATCTGCTGAAATCGTGGAACGCAGCCACACGTGTTGCAATGAATGGGCAAATGCGAGCCGTATTTATTTTTTACTGATAATGCGTGCTCCCGTGCTCGGTCATTGATGCACCGCCCCGTCTGGCCGATGTATACCTTTCCACAACTCAGTGGAATTTCATAGACCACACCCACTGTGCAGTCCACGTAAGGGGTGACGTGTTTCTTGTCACATGGTGCTTTTGCCTTCTCATCAGAGATGCGGGAGCACAACCCAGCCAACTTGTTTGGGGCAGAAAACACAACGGGAACATCGTACTTGCTTGCCACTTTCTTCAGATTGTGGGCAACCTTGTGGATGTACGGGATAACCTCTGGTCTTTTTGTTCTCTGCCTCGTTGGGACCTTTCTTTTCAACCCCTTCATTTTTTGTAGGGCAGTCTCCGCCACAGAAACCAAGACCGAGCACGGGAAGCCAGCCAATTCCAGTCTAGAGATCTGATATTTAAAACTAGCATCCGCCTGGTGGTCACAAGACTTCAGCAGTGCAGACTCCAGGCACGAAGTTGCAATAGCTCTCTTAACCGTCTTCGAATGAGCTGAATCGAAAGGAAGTAACTCTTTCCGGGCGCGAGGTCGATACATCCAGCACACACGTCGCTCGCTGATGGTGATGTTAATATCTAAAAACTGCAAATGATTGTTGTCAGGGTCGCTCGAGAGCTATTGGAAGCGTTCTTTGTCAAAAAAAGTGGGACGGCCTGTGTCAGCGACACTTCTATTGTTCTTCATAGTAATGAGTTTCAGTTTTTGAATGATCGTGCACAAAATTAGTCAACTTTTATGTGGGTGTAGCTTTGCCTGTCGAGTGTATATATATGCCTGCTTTTCCTGAGTAAAAACTAGTTGAAAGTCAGCGCTTGTCCTGTGTACTTCTTGTCCTTGTCTTTTGCGCTATTTTAATTGTTAACTAAGATGAACCAACTAGCCCAACAACGTACCCTACTAGAAAACATAAGGGTCATCGAGGTTTCGCCGAAAGACCCAGCGTATTCAGAGCAAAGGATTTTCAGAGGAAGAGCTTATTTAGCACGTGAAACGATTAAGTTGTGCTTTCGGGATTGTAATAGCCAGCTTCAACGCTAAGCCAAAGAATAAATATAAATCAAAATCGAGACAATTCGTTCCGTCAATTAACTCAACTTTGCCTCAGGGGTCATTTAACGAAAAATAGCAGCCCACTATTTTGTATCTCTCATTGTGTTTCGTGGTGCCTTAAACGAGGAGTGGGTTTATCATTAAGTTGCAATTTTGATAACAAAATTATATATACATTAATTAATGAATATGACTGAAGCATTTTGGTATCATTGGATCACAGCACTGCCTATAAAAATTATTTTACGATTCGGATGTATTGCAAGTGTATGAAAAAAATGCGGCTGAAGCAAAAAAAAAAAAAAAAAAGAAGACGCGAAATTGAGTGGGACACCGCTGAAATTATGAAGTTTTGTCTTGAAGAAGACACATTCTGGAATAGATGTGAAGCCAACCCCGAGGATAACGCGCCTGTAAAAGAGTTCAGAAGCCTACGTAATAACGTTACAACCAAAGTAAGACTTGCGAAAAAAAAAGTGCAGTACGTTGCTTCTTTGCAGCATCACAATAGAAACCCCAGGAAAACATGGGATATTATACACGAACTTGCTGGTAAGAAAGAGAAATAAAATATAGACCAATCAATCAAGATAGCTTTCGGAGTCCAAGATGTACAGTCTTTATGCGAGTGGTTCAATGAAATATTTGTTCGAAGGCCGCAGATCTCCAAGTGGCGGGGTTTAGTTACTGAAATATTTCCACCGCTCCTGCGGGGGTTGCGCCAACTCAGCTTATTTGCCGCAGTTTACGGAATATGATCTAAGTCAGATTATAAAGAATATGTCCGCGGCCAGGGCCCCTAGGAATGACGGTATTCGCTTGAGAGATATCTTCACTAACCTTAACAAACTTAAATACGTGCTAATGAAAATGATTAACTCATATCTCTTTCAACGGGTAGCATCCCCAGCGGCCTAAAACCTGAAGTTTTAGGCCTATCTTTGAAAAGGAAGTAAAAAGGACATGTTAAATTACAGGCCCATTTCTATTTTATCTGTGGTATCTCTAATCATGAAAAAGTTTGTCTTCAAAACAATGGCGTTTTTCTGTGAGAAGTATTCTTTACTGTGTAATGTCCAGTACGGCTTTCGCCAAAACAGAGGCACACAATCATTACTCGAAGACCTTTCCGAACACATCCATGAAAATATTGATCGTAACAATTTTGTGATAACTTTTTTCTAGACCTCAAAAAGGCATTTTATACAATTGATCACGGGTTGCTTATACATAAATTAGAGCACTTGGGTTTCAAAGGCCCATTCAATGACTACACGAATGATTACCTTTCAGGGCGTCAACAGCTAGTGAAGATCGATGATGCGAAGAGTAAGTTAGTGACGCCTGGGTACGGTGTTCCTCAGGGATCTATTTTAGGACCTCTCATTTTTAGCATCTACGTTAATTAAATTGGGAAGCTTCACTCTCCATTGCGGGTATTTAGTACACTGACGATACCGGTTTGGCTTTGTCTTAAAATGACTAATTCTAAGCTACATCACCTTTTCAAAATGACATATTTTACCCAACGGCGTGGTTCACTAGCAACCAAATTTGTGTAAACGTCAATAAAACAAATCAATGTCCTTTTATAACCCGTAAAAAGTATAGAATTTTCGGCCCCTTTAGCCCTTTACTTATCCGCTTGTAAAAACTGCAAATGCGCACCACTAGAATACGTGTCATCTTTAAGATATCTGGGTGTGCTTTTCGATAAGCATCTCTTTTGGGGAGCGCTTGTCAACTGCCTGGTGAGACGCCTACGAACGGTATCTGCTCATATATGCGGCTTTTGTTTTCTTACCGATGCGCGTACAAGATTTAAGACATATCAGGCACTGGGGGAGTCTATACTACGATACGGTAAATCTTCCTCAGGAAGAAGATTCAAAACGACCGTTACTCTAAACCCGGGGATAACTTTGCAAATGCAGTGAAAGGTATCGGAGAAAGAGCTTGAGTACAGAATAAAGCTTGGCACCAGCAGCTCTAACTTCTTCGGAAATGCCATAGAAGCACAAATGTAGTCCCCATGGTTAACAAAAACTACAAGTGAATGAGGATCATGCCACTCACATTTTTCTTCGAACAGAACATCGTGAACACCGAAACTAGAGGCTTTTAGGTTCCCTACTCTTTTGATGTGTAAATATACACGATCACCACCCGAGTTGCAGGTCTGAATGGCTTCACGCTGGGTTCAATGTCCATCCAATCTTGCAAGTTCAGTGACTCCCGACGACAGGTTCAGCCGAGTGTTTTCTGGTTGCCCTTCTTCCACGCGCAAATATAGTAATCAGAACATGCGACGCGCGGAGTCCCGGAATTCTGACACAATGTCGCAATATTCTGGGCGGTTAACCTAGCCTTTCTATGGAATAACTAAGGTCAGAGACGTCATCCACCTCGAACATCTGTCCGGTGCGCAGGCGCTGTAGAGAGAAAACAGGTCTGCGTGCCGGCGGAGAGATAAAGAGGACAAGCTTTTAACTTGTTCAAAGTGATTCAAGGTAGGCGTGGGGATATCCTTCAGCTGTTTCCAAACTCGCCTTAGCGTAGAAGTGCCCTGCCACGTCATGGCACCATCAACGTCGTTGGCTACTTTGATCCCGGGATCTCACAGTGAGCAACATGACTCAAACAATTTTAAGTTTCGTTTTTTTTTCTCTAAACTATGTTGTGCGAAGTAATTAAACTGTGTGGAAGTTTATACAGCGGGCGGGCAGTCAGCCAACTCCAATGGGCGTGTGATAAAAAGCTGTAGACAAGAAATATAACAAGTGCAGTAGCATTTCTAGTCAGGGGTCTTTGACGTGCATCATTCTGTAGTGGCACAACGACCTTATGCTGGTACGATGCTCATCCAGATTAGTACTGGCGGGTGTGGTTATTGAATCTATGATCCAAGGGTTATTCCACGCGTTCCGAGTTGCGGTACGTTATTAACACACTCGGCCACCGGTCCCTCCTTAAATCGGGTTATTGATTTTACAGCGGACAAAACCAGACAACATAGTTTTAAGACTCGTGACCAAATCTCGTGGTCTCCCCGTCATCACGTTTTTACTACATTGCCACTTCATTGCTTCCTAAAAAGTGTGCAGCGTTCTCCAGGCTGTTTTTTTTTTGCGTAAAACACGTTACAGGGGAGGCTACGTCGAAAAAGACCGACAAGAAAAGCGACACGAAAAAGTGAGATGAAAAAGCGATACAGAAGCGACTGTAGCGGCGCGACGTCATTAGCGTCACGCGACGTGACGCGTTGTGTCACATGGCTCCTGATATGGCCAGGTTGCGTGGTCCAGCATGAACTTGTAAGTCTCGGAACGTTCGCTACGTACAAAAAGTTTGTTAAGAGTTTCCAAAAACAGGTAGCAAGTCTCATAAGTTCTTTCTCTTTAGGACAAGCCTTTAAGTTGAGAATGTGTTTTATCAGCTGAATACTGGAGAAAACCACCAGGAGGATTGTGACAGTACATGATATCAATATGTAAAATGGCACCATGGTGTCCCGACACCATGACGTCACGGGACAGTGTGACGTAACATGACACTGTGTCACGCGACAGTGACATCACGTAACACCCTGATGGCACACGACACATCGGCTTAACGTGAGATTATGATGTCACGTGGCTCTGTGATGTTACTGTGTCACGTGACATCACACACACACACAGCGTGGGCGCAGCGCATTCGAAACGCATTTCATGGCTTCTGATGTTTGTCATCATGATCAAGCTAGTGTGTTCTTTCCTCTTTTTAACGCTGTTCCAAAGGCACTGGTTGGTTGGCTGGAACCTGTTGTAGCTGACATCTGAGCGCTCATGAATGTGGCTCGCACATGCTCGCGTTCCCAAACAAAACTTGCCCTTCTTAATTGTGCTCGCTGAATGCTCAAAATATCAGTTTGTGTGGGCATTTGTATTATCATTCCTCATCGTTCCTAAATGAGACATTTACCGTGTAACTACTACTACTGGTACCACACGACACCAGGCAGATGTACCGAAGACGCTGACGTAAATCCAATAAACCCAGATTTCGATTTCTTTAACTAAAATTTGAACATTTCGCGTTATTAAAAGAATTGACCAGATCTTGGCACTACGAAACGTTATGGAAGTTTCCAGCACTTGTAAGTCTCCTTTAGAGTGGCACATTTTAACTTTCTCACATTCTAAACAATCGCTCTAACCGCAAAGGCAACTGCAAGCCTCACATCGATAATGCGCGTACGAACCCGTTTTTTTTTTACTATTTCCGAAACATTAAAAATTCCCGTAGCACTTAAAAATTGCGACAACAATAACCAAATTTGATCACATACTAATTGTTTCATGACAGCATTTCAGTTGTGAGGAACAAACAGGAAAAGCCGACGATTGCTGGTTCGTTCTAACCACGTCACGCGGTTCAGTATTGTGCAGAACTCAACGCTTCAGAGGGCGTTCTCTTATTTTGTTCCTGCGTTTTTACTTTTATTTTGCTCTTCTTTAGACCGCCCGTTGCCTCACGTTCAAAGTTTAATGCTTTTCTTATCGTGGGTACATTAGAGAATTATATTCGCAAGGTGAAAAAAACAAACTTTAAGTCTTTGTTTTTCCAACAATGAAAATGTAGTGCCGAAGAACGAGGTACAAAGCAGAAAGCATGGACAGTAAGAAGCCACGCCCTCCAAGCTGTCATTGATTATACACCTTTTCCACAATGACGCCGCCACCTTGAATGTTGTCACTTCCAGTATGGGCTAAGACATCGCTTTGCCGTCGCCTCGCCAACAGAAGGCATTCAGGACATAAGCGTTACCGTCATCCATTCTCGTTTTGCATAACCTCTACGTTTTGCGCTATTTAAAAGTTGAAATGTTTTTTTTTCGTCGCCTATACCGGGTATGCCCAGCAGGTGGCTGGGGACGAGAGTAAGCAGAAAAGGTGTGTAGGCAAGCAAACCAAGTACGCTCTCGATTCTTTGTAGATATGGTAGTACCATTTTTCCAAACGGTCGTGACTGTAAGTGCCATCTTTCGGATTGACACCATGCCAGTATACGTGTCACGTGCGTGCTGCCATCGTAACTTATACGAATATTGCAACGAATAGAAACGACAGGCTAATGTTGGACTAACAATGAATTCTTCGCCAGTGCCATCGCATCATTCGATGCGATGGCACTGGCGAAGAATGACGCGTCTTGCAGTGCTCCACTGAAGGATGTGTGCGGTTCGTGCGCTGCAGCGCGCACTCTTGGAAAAAGAGTCAGTATAGTCCTCCCTAAAGGGAGGAACGCTCTTGACACATATGTTCCTTCAGAAAGGGAGAAACTTTCGTCCCTAAGGCAGGGAGAAAAAGTTCCTCCGTTGCCTGCATCTCATTATGGCGGCCACGAATCGAGCAAACCGAGCTCAATAAGGCTTAACGAGAACACGAAGTCTACTGTACGGAGCGAGAGGAGCAGCAAATAAAAACGTAACACGAGCTTTCCGCGAACTGTATTTATTTCCGAAGCCGGCTTCCCCCTGCAGGTAATAAACCTTACGTTTCGAAAGCATGCAGTCACTCAGTCTTTTCATCGTCAGCACTGCGATGTTAAACGGAGACAACCGGCACCCAGTTCGCGCACTTTATGTCTTACATTTGCTTTTCCTCGAGCCACAATTCCTTCGTCAACCGTTGCGTCAACAGCACATCACGAAGGAGTGGTAAACAATTCGCCCGCAAAACCAAAAGCCGCTCTCAAAAAGAGCAAATCCGAAACAACCTCTTGGCTCATTTTAGCTCGGTAACACGAAATTATGGCGTAGCCCCGTAGCGTAAAAGGAGGTTGAATCGCTTGCCACCAGATGGCAGAGTCAAGCAGAGTAATCGCAATTAGCTAGGCTAGGTGGCACCAGATACCGCCCAATTCATGTTATACAAAAAATATATTTATTTTCTTCCGCCACCATTGCGCTTCGGGAACCTCTATATACGCAGATATAGACACATTACGCATACTACAAGCATCATCTGAACATACATTGAGCGTATAGACATGCATCGCACATACAAACATCTATACAACAGCACACTAACCCGATCACTACTCCCGAGCTCTGCGTTTCCGGCTTTTATGCTGGTCGTTTTGAACGTACGGAATTTCTCGGTGACACCCTAAGCAATAAAAAATATTCCCAGCATGTTGATTTTTTTACAGCAATGTCATACGTCTGAAAGTATTTTTAATGGCTCAGGGGATGAATCTCTTATTGAAAAGAAAACGCTCGATCATGCCGTAATTATTTGAAAGCCAATAAATCGAGCCGCTCCAATGCGGTTCCAAGCCATGAGTTTGTTTCCCGCACGGCACTTCGTAGCCAGTATTTCTATTGTAGTGTTTGTTTTTCTATTTGTGCTGTTCGCGCAAGGCTGCAATTGCCGTCTTGAATTATCTCTGTAGAGCGGATATTCACTCAGCTAGAAGTGATGCTTCACGGGCAGAGAAATCGCTTTTCGATCAACTTGAATGCAGTCAAATCCGCGACTTGCGGCAGGTGTTAAGTGTACGAAGCTACGCCGTGGCGAGCTCGAAAACTTCTAGTGCTTCCAGCGCTCATCCTTGCGCGCCACTTGAAGCGCAGTCTCTCCAGGAACCGTAGTATATTTAAACAGCAAAATAAGGGAAAGCTTTTTTTTTCGATTTTACCTTCTTTTTATGTTAAAATTCTATTGTAAGTATACGTACTTTCCGTCATAATTTCGTACTGTTCAGTCTTTTCCCTAGAGAGCAATCGCTCTCGGGGACCGACAGTCACATTGGCCACAGTACGAAAGGAGCTTACCGTTCAGACCAGCGTTCCAACATGACTATCCGCACGTCGATCGACTGCACCTAATCCCTCAAATAGTCTTAAACTCTTTAATGTAAAGCGGAATGTCAACCTACGACGCCCAGCCCCCTCCGATCACTGCCCGACCAGCGGCATCAATGCCCGACAGTTTACGTCATCTCATCTTGTTGTTACACTACTGATACGCGAACACACGGTCACATCGGCGATAATTCCACTCTTCTGTTCACTACGCACAACACTGCCATCACGATGTTGCTGCTATGTTGCTGACACGCAGAAATACAGAACCATGTTGAACGCCGGTTGGCACCCGGCACGGGAAAACAGAACCGAACTCAGCACGGAAGGCACCCAGGCAGCCGGCAGGAAAACCTGCCCGCCTTGGACGCAGTTCCTGCGATTTTTTGATAACGTCGAAAACGTCGACACAAACACCGTGTGGTTCCGCTACTGTAGTTCCGCGTAGGTCCCGCAAACCAGGGTACGCCTTTTTTGGAGGTCGATACGGGGCAGGGACGTCCGTGACGTCACTGCCAAAAACGTAAAAACAAGCAAAACAATATATTTTTTTTTTTTAACGTTTAGCGGAGAGTTTATTGCAGGTTGCTTTGTCTAGTGTTGTGGCGAGGGGAGGCGGCGGTCGCGGCGTGTTGCAGTACCATATGCTAAAGAAGAGAGGCCAGATACACGAAACGATCTTACGCCAAGAGTGTACGAACGACAACAGCTCCGGAGCCGTCTTTCCACGATTAAATGAACATGACCGACAACGTCGACCAACGGACATATATTTTTCTACGTGCTCTTCTCGCGGGTCCCGATTTCAAGCAGCAAGAAAAAAGAAAGAAGTACTCGAAACCGGCCACGACGAACATGAACGCTGGATTCACAAACACCCGGGAAGAGGTGCAACGGCAACGATGCCACCGACCGAGCGAGCTCGAGGCCTAGCACCCTAGCAGGCACTCCGACTCGTCGCAGCGTTGCCGGCGTTGCTCCGACGGTCTTTGGCCAAGACCATCTGCCCACGACCGACCGGCTGGCTTGCTGAATGGAATACGCGCCCGCGCGACCCTTGTGGACCCTTTCCGTATTATAAGTTCGATCGCTGACCTCAAATTTAGAATTGAGGTAAGCTTTATTCTCTTCCCCTTGTCATCTCCTTTTCACGAGGCAGCGGTGACGAACGCTGTCGTCGATTCTGTCTCCTTGTTTTGTGTGATATGGAGCTCAAATAAACGTCCGTATGGATTACTTTCGCAACACGGTATGTACACTTTGTTATTAGTGGGCCATTTTTATTCTGACACGCTTGTCGCCGCGGAGGCGCGTTCACGCTCAATTGTTTCCGATAGTACATTACTGTCGAGCTCTACGCAATGCCGGTCCCTTCTTTCTTTGCCGAGTGTCAAGTCAGTATCGACTGGTACTCGTAAAAGATCGGTCCCGAAGCACTTCGATCAAACGTGCGCGTACGCTCCGAGTGTGCACAGGTATTTACGTGGCTCTTGCTCACACTCTCGTGGTTGAAACGAATCTTTTTTGACGTCGGCTCGCTCCCGCGAAAAACGCAGCGGCGATTTGTTTCCATCTACGTCGCTTTGCAAACCACTGGCTCGGACCGTTTTTTAACAACTATGATAGTTGTGTTGACTTCGGAGGTGTACGCGAAGTGAAGAGGCGAAGATGTCAAGGTAACAAAATATCTGCAAATAGCTCTATTTTTGACTAAAACCGGACATGACGTCACAGACGTCAAACTACTTCTGCTACTTCGCTCTGCCCCGTATCAACCTCCGGAAAAGGCGTCCCGCAAACCAGACACGGCCATCTTACCCAGTGTACGTAGCGCTGCTGGCACTGCTCCGGAACTTCGCTGTTTCTAGCGGCTTCGTTTACTCGTTTGAAAAAATTGGTGGTAAAAACGCCAATGCAACCGAAATGTTCTGCACGTTTGGACTAGAAGACGGAATTACAGGCGGCCTTCGCTGCCGCTGAAGCTCAATCAACTCAACAACATTTATTTAACAACGTGCGCGACGTGCTCAGAAAAACGAAACCGAACGAAGATGAGTCGGAAGGGCGAAAGCTTTTTCCCGTCTGCTTGGAGAAGGAGTAAAACGTCTCGTTCCTCCCTTCTTCTCGTGTCCGCTTGGGGGCGCGTCAGTAGAAGGGAGGAAGACGCGCCGTTGCTACCTTTTTCCTCCATTTTTTCTTAGAGTGCGCTTGTACTCGAGAGCAACAATATCTTGCTTGTTCGGCTGGCTGCAACCAAAAAATTCATTGTAAATGCTTCGACGTCGGTCTTGGGGAGTACTGCGAGTTTATGGAAACCGGGACGAGCAATCTTCAAGTGTGCCGGCTGCACTAGGCGACGCAGCCTATCACCGAGATGCTGCTGGCGATTCCTGCTTCAACCGACAACTAAATTTTGAATGCCCTGGAGGGTGAGTAAGCCGCAACGCAAGAACGCCTGTTTATTCCAGCGAGGTTTTTGCGTGTCATCGACAACATGACGAACAACGCTCGAAATTAAAATGCCTCCGTGCGGAAAAGCCGAAGCCTTCGCTCTGAAATTATGCAGTTGCGCAGGAACGTTCTGGAGTGAATTCCACTGCCACCGCCGTCATGGCCGTCGTTTGCTACCGTCGCCGCAAATGCCCCGGACACGAATACATCCGAGGTTCTTGCGCCTCCTGTGTCAACACGGCTGCCGCTTAAAGTGCAAGGCCGACCCTTGTCGACGCTTGGTCATGAGAATCTGTGGGATCGTTCGAGAAGCCGACCGGACATCGCGAGTGCTGACGAGCGCAATTTCCTGTCGCTGCTGTCTGGAATACAGGGTGTCGTCGAAGCGAATTCAGCGAGCACGATGAACGACGGCTTAATTCTGGTCAAGCCCCGGCGACGAGCCAAGCCGTCGCCTGGTACCGTAAAATCGGACAAGGTGAATGCTGTTTCTTGCCCCGTACGACGCTTCGCGCTATTTGTGTCCAGGCTTAAACTTGAACGCGTCTGTTACTGACATTGGATCGCCCCTGGAGCCTTTCCTAGAAGGAAGAACGGTTGTCTGTTCTAAGATGACAACTAGGTTCCCATCGTACTCGTCGCTCCACTTGGCTTGCGACGAGACAGCGTTTGCATCTCTAAACAAACCCGAAGTTGGGCCCGAGGGCAGCATCTCCCACCAGTTTTTCGGTCGCCTTGACAATGCGCGTGTTCAAAATGAGGAAACAGGAACACGCGAGAACGGCTGCAGCGATTAATGTCTGTTACCAAAACGTGACGGGCCTGCGAACGAAGGCCGACGAGTTCATGCCCAACATAGTGACAATAAAGTTTGATGTTTTTTGCCTCACGGAAACTTGGCCCAGTAATGGGACTCCCGCATCTAACTGGGAAATAGTTTGGTGGAGGCGTTTTAATTGATAACAAGACATTTATTTGGTCACGTCGTCGTTTTGACCTGGAATCATATTCTGAGTGTGTCTGGGTAGAGATTAAGGCAGTCGATTGCTTCAACTATCCAGTAGGAAACTATAATTTTCCACCACTTTCCGATGAAGTAACTTTATAGAACATTTTGAGAC
Source organism: Ixodes ricinus (assembly GCA_037355805.1). Taxonomy (NCBI): domain Eukaryota; kingdom Metazoa; phylum Arthropoda; class Arachnida; order Ixodida; family Ixodidae; genus Ixodes; species Ixodes ricinus. The sequence goes on along the minus strand of JAZHYW010059844.1, from coordinate 9,644 downwards.
AATTAGTGAACAAATAAATTTTTCGAAATAAAGGGTACTGATGTGTGGCGATTTTAATCTTTCAGGAGTGGACAGGCCGCTGAGGTTTGCTAATAGCAACAGCCCTATAACATCCAATACGTCTTCATGGTTACTATCGTTCAGGTACTACTGTGGCCTTGATCCACTTAACCTAATTAAGAATAGTGCTGGATAATGCTCTTGACCTTGTTTTATCTAACATATCAGTCGATTCTGTGACCCGTGTTATAAATTCCTTAGTGCGAATAGATGGGTTCAACCAACTATTCGAGGTTATCTTCTGCCTTCCACGAAAAAAGTCAATATCAGGTAGTTACTCCACTTACAACTATGCACAAGGAAAATATCTATAAGCATTTACAGATACGAAAATTTTGATTGGAGCAGGGTTTTTGCAATAACTGACACGGAAACAGTAACTGAGATGTTTTCGTCGATTGTTAAAGACGCGATGGATAATTTTGTGCCTCAGCTGATTTTCAAGGCTTCAATTTATGCGGAATGGTTTTCCAAAGATTTAAAAACTTGCGTGAGTAAAAAAATATCTCTTTCACAGACTGTTTAAACGGACTTGAAATACTTTATGGTATACTCAGTACAGCATTTGTCGTGCTCTAGCTAAAAGGTTGTGCGCTACATATAAGCGCTGAAACATCGACCGAATAGAGCGTAGCTTGAACCGAAGCCCAAAAGATTTTTCTGAGGTTTGCAAAACAGCACACGCGCGATACTAGCCAAATAAATTTGTCTACGCGACCGCTCACTTAACGATAGCTATGTTTCCGACCCTGCAGAGGTTGCAGATATGTTTGCCGATTACTTCAGTGACTGCTGCTCCACCGTTCAGCAAGCCGTTCAGCTTACGAATATACGAATATTAAAATCAACTGCCTGGAAGTTTTGTCTTGTATTAGAGTAGATATCAATGCAATCGCTGAAGCTCTAAAGAAACTAAAACCAAAATTATCTACTGGGCTGGCTCCATTCCATCTTTTATTGTTAAGTGTTATGGAGAATTGTTTCTAACTATTTTGAAGCACGTCTTTAACCTATCTCTTAGCTCCGGCGTTTTTTCATCGCTTTGGAAGAACGCGGTGATTCTACTACCTGTTTTCAAGGGTGGTGACACTTCTGTTACTAATAACTATTGCTCCAAATCTTTATTGTCTGGATTTACTAATGTGTTTGAACGCGTTATGCATTACCGAATTTATTTTTACTTCCGCCGAAAATTTGTATCTTGCCAGCACGGTTTCCTGACTGGACGGTCAGTTGAAACTAATTTGTGCGCTTTTAACTTAACTTCTGTGCCCCTGCTGTTATGAACAGAGGTCAAATTTATTTAAAACGTACAGCGAGAAAGACGGGACGGAAGAAAGGAGACAAACAATCAGCGCTTGTTTGTCCCTTTTTTCCGTCTCGTCTGTTTCGCAGGCACGTTTTAAATAATCATTCCTTACCAACACGCCCAAGCTTCCATGCTGGAGAGGTCAAATTGATTGTATATATTCTGTAGCTCAAAATCGTTTGATAAAGTAAACCATGAGTTGTTACTCTGTAAATTATTTTTACATGGTCGTTGTGCAGAGCTGCGCGAATGGTTTGAAAGTTAGCTATCGTGCCGTCCCAACCGTGTTCGAATAGATAATTGTCGCTCAAGAACTTATTTGTTCCGATTCCGGTGTTCCCCAAGGGTCTATTCTTGGCCCCCTTTGTTCCTTATCTTCGTAAATGATTTAGCGTCATATGTTGAAAATGCCGAGTTGTTGTTGTTGCTTGCAGGTGACATTAAGCTTTTTATGAATGTTGACGCTCCTGTCGACTGCGAAACTTTACAGAATGATCTGTCGCGCATAGTTCAGTGGGGTAAAGTTGATAACTTGTCACTGAACCCTCTCAAATAAAATTTTATGTCCCCGCGCAGACATCGTAATGTAATACATAGCGATTATGTATTAAAAGGAACTTCAATCAAACGCATCTCTGCTGTAAGAGACCTTGGCGTGAGCATATATACTGAACTGAAGTTAATTTCGCACGTGTCTATTATTGTTGACAGTGCAACAAAGCTGTTGGGACTGATATCTCGCATCACGAAGCAATTTAAAAACCCTGCCAATATTGTTCGTCTATTTTGCTCTCTTGTTAGGTCAAGGCTTGAATGCGGTTCTGCAGCTTGGAATTCTTTGTCAGAAACGCAGTCAACAAAAAATAAAACTCTGCAAAAACTCCTAATACGCATCGTTTTCCACCGCTATCTTCAGCGCCGTTTTTATTTTGATTTCAGCTTTCTTCAACACAAGTTCTGGCTGACGCCATTGTACAGGAGAACAAAACGTGACTTGAACTTTTTTCACAAGATAGTAAATGAAATATAGGTAATGATTCGCTTTTATACAATGTTAATATCCATGTCCTCTCCCCTTTGACTAGGAATCACTCTAATTTTATGTCAATACCATATGGAGATCTTCACCCTTGTCACGCATGCAATCACTGTTAATCGCTTTGACAATACAGGTATTGAAATACTCAGTGACTTATCTCTTTACCGCAAGCAATCGCAATGGATCGCTACCTATCTGTGGGGTGTGTTTTATTTGTTTTGTGTTAATTTGGCGTTTAATCGTTCTTCGTGCACCAAAGTGAAGACCTTCGGGTTGTTTTGGGGCACACGAAAATACATATTAATATTATTATTATTAAAAGCGGGTTTGTTTAGGTATCCAGATTAAATACGCTTCACTCTTCCCGAGATGCTTTCTCTCTAAATTAAATATAGCTATTGAAAAAGAAGGCAGACGAAAGGTTATGCTAAAACCAATCTTCACATTTCCCTGCCATTTCCAGTGGGGTGACGTTGAATGTTATATAACTTGCAGGTTGAGCTGGGGGTCTTAAAAACACAGAATATACAACGTTCAATCATCAAACTTATTTTAACCAGTCGGGAACAAGTTGTACTGCGCTTAAAGTTGAACATATGACGTCACGTTTTCAGTGTTGTCAATAGAGCTAATAAGCTAAAACAGATAGTGAGAGAATCAAATTAAAACATTTATTAACTGCACGACCAAAATATGTTTGTTCCATAGTTTATGTTACTAATTCAGATGTGCCTGAGTGTTTTGAATCAAATTCAAGGCCAATCACCTAAGATGAAAATTCGCTGGAGCCCCATCTCAGAACCCCATCCCGGAGCCCTATCCAGTGAACTTCTGAAAACTCCACGCGGTGCCTGTTGCGTGTTCTGCGCTTGTGCATGCTCTCGGAAGCGCAGCCCTAGGACGCGACTAGAAATATTTGGAGCTTGAAACGGCGCAACTCCCACCTTCCCCGGTTTTATGCTGTTTAAAACCCTGCAACCCTTTCTGTATACAAGGGTGCCATGTTGGCTATAAACTTGAAAAAACACATGACACGGGTATCTAGGGGTGCATCGTTCTTCCCCTTCTTGGAGTGGAAGGCTCTCAATTACTACGTGTTAGCAAATGTCCTTATATGTGTAAATGTGTTATCGTTGTACTCGAGATGCCGCCGAAACATGAGAAAGGGGCAGGGAGGCAAGGGGTGATCCCCCTCCCCCGCCTTGACTTTTCAAAGGTATGAGAGAAAAAGTTTGCGCGAAAGAGGAGAAGGAATCACTCCTTCCCTCTTTAGTCGTTCACCGCATCTCCAGAAAACCTCCGATGACCCTGAGTAGAGCTCTGCACGGGGCCGGGCGAGCCCGAAAGCCCGGGCCTGGTCCGGGTAGCACGGGTTGTTCCCGGGCCTGCGCCGGGCCTGGGCCGGGTAACATGGATTGTTTCAGGACCCGGTTTGGGCTCGAGCAATGGTCCAGCGCACTTCATAAGACGTTGAGAAAATATGCTGAAACGCGTTTTGACCGTTTAAATTAAAAAAAAAATGTCGAAATGCCAACTCGCTACGACCCCACGAAAAAAATCTTAGAAATAAAGAACGCTGTCTTGGACTAAGAAAGCCCACAAAAAGATACGGAGAAGAATACTGAAGGTTCCATCAGAATAAGGCAACAACTGCCAGCAGGAAAAAAAAAAAAAAAAACGAGGGCAATTTGGTCGCAGGGGACTGTACGATTGTTGTTTTCTTTCCTCTTCCAACGTCTGAAGAAAAAAACGCCCTCTGGCTACCAAAGGTAAGCTATGTCTTTTATATTTGTGTAAGCATTCAAAGGTTCCCAACGTGCCTGCGATATGCCCGTGACCTGGGTGTTCTTGTTCTTTATCTTAAAATAATATCCTTACAAAATAATCTCATAATAATAATCTTTATTTACAGACATACATATTTGTTCTGAGGGACTGCGAGGCAAAAAAAAGGCGAAAATATTCTGACGAAGCCATCAGCCCCTTTTTGCAGTAGTCAACCATTTGCAGGACCAGTGTGAGCATAAGAAAACAAATAAACAAAAAATAATAAACTTGACATGAGCTAAGCATCGTAATCACAAGCTTGAATAATTTTGCCGTCTTGGGATTGCAAGAGTTTGAATGCCGTGCAAGAGTTTGGACGCCATGAAAAGTGATGTTTAGAAACAGTTCCTTCAAGTTGTTGACGCAGCCTCGTCAGCACCGGTGGGACATGTGAAATATAGTCAATTCAATGCTTTCATTAGCCTACGACTGCGCCAAGACGGAAAGCTCACATTTGAGCCGACAAAAATGTAAGTAGTACATTTCAAAACGAAAATGCACCACTTTCTTTTTTCATATTTGTTTTTGCTACAAACAAGGTAAGCATTACTGCAAGCGTTAAAGAGGGTTTGCGGACTGACGGTTTAAAAAGATATCCTACACCACCACGACTGTTCACTTCATTGATGAAAGGTAGATTTCGCAAAGTAAAGTTATGTTCAACAGGGATATCCCGAAAGAAAAACAGGAGAAGGCATACGTAAAGAAACTGTGCGGAGGTTTTCGAAACTTGGATTTGGTGATGGCGTCTTGGCCAACGTGGTGTTCGTGATAGATCAAGGGGCAAATATCATAAATGCACTCCGGCTCTGCACAAGAATAAGCCGCACGGCTCGCAAATTAATATACGGTGCTCCGAAATACATTCGAGGAGTCCTTCGGGACGCCAGAGCTCCCTGCCTTGCACGAAAACAACAAAGGTGTGAAGTCGGTGGAGACATTTCTGAAGCAAAGTGGACTTGCTAGCTAGTTGCCACACGCCGTCTACCAAGATGTGAGCACAAGGTGAAATTCTAAACTGGCCATACTCGCATGGCCGGTGTGGCACAGCAGCCAGGCTGGAAGCAAGTTGACTGAAATGCCGCTCTTGTTTCTCATCGAGCAAGTATTGCTGACACACGCATTTGGCTTGAGCTCGTCAGCAATCTCCGGCCAAGCCAACACCGGGACTTCAACAAGCTTTGCCACCAGCCACGGCAGGCAAAGATTCACGTCATGGCCTACCGTTCGACTGAACCAATGGCAAGATCGGGAGCTTGGCACCATGGGATTCCCCAGCCGCGGCATAAACCTGGACCCAGCAACGCCGTCCCTCAGGCGCATAGCAGCCACGCTGGAAGCAAGTTGACTGAAATGGCGCTCTCTTTTCTCATCGAACAGGTTAGTAGCAGAGACTATGGTAGCTGCTATAGAAGCGACAACAGGTTTCTATTCTTGCTGCTGTTCCCCAAAGTGTCTTGTTCTGTTGTGTACTATTTTCAAAAACGAATGTTGCTAGTGCTTAGTGGGGTTGTGGAAACGAACCCTGGCTTCGCGGATCTCGAAAAAATGATAAAAAAACTACTCCGAAAGCTAAAAGCAAATGAGCGATGACGTGAAAGACATTAAAGCTAACCAAACAAAAATCCTGGCAAGTTTTGACGACGTGAACAAAAAAATCGATGAAATAAAACCACATTGGGTAAGGTGCAAAAAAATGTAGAAGACATTCCCAACTTGGTTACTATGGTAAAGCAACTGCAAGAAACTGTGAAACTTCAGCGAAAAGCACTGGTGAGTATGGAGGATAGATCTGGTAAAAAACAACTTGATTGTTTTTGAGATTCCTGAGCCAGAAAAGAAATTAGCGCCGACGTTCGATCCACTGTGCTGTAAGAACTTTTTCATGCCCGCCTCGGTTTAAAAATAGAAACAGTGGAGTGAATTCATAGGCTAGAGAGAAAACATGAAAAACAAACCCGACCTATAATTATGTACTTTCGGGACTTCAACAAAAAATACTGGTATTTCAGAACTGCAAAAAATTAAAAGGTACCAACATCTTTATTCAAAACGATAACTCACAGGCGACGCTAAGTAAACGTAAAATGCTTTGGGAAAGCACGAGCACGAAAAAAAACAGTTCCGGAGTTAAACTTTTTGACAACGAAATTCAAGTCAATAAGGACTTTTTTCGTATGGGATGACAATACCGCCAGCCAAACAAAGGTGATAGATTAGGTACGAAGCCCAAATCAAATGACAATGGCGGGATACAAACAACAAAACAACTCCGATGTTATCTATGTGAACGCTAGAAGTCTCGTCAATAAAGTTAGCGAGTTAGAACACATACTAATGCTATATAATCCGCACATTGTCGTCGTGACAGAAACGTGACTTAACGCAGACATAAAAGACGATAAAATACTACAACCTGCGTACAAGATGGTGCGAAAGGACCTCCCAACACGAGGGAGGTGTGTTTGTAATTCTTAAAAAGTCAATCGTGTGCCTTGTGATGGGTGATCTTCCAGATACCCAAAGTGTATAGTGCAAATTTACTTTTTGCGACAAAAAGTATGTAATAGGAGCTGTCTACAGACCGTCCAACTTCCGCTGTCCACGATAAAAATAATTTACGATTTTGCCATTACTTACTTCATTAACGAAGATAACTTTATTCTTGCTGGTGACTTCAATCTGCCCAAAATAGGTTGGAACAACCTTGAGGTTAATAACGTAGACGTCAAATCATCTGAATTGCTTCTTGGTATGATGTTTAACCTGAACCTAACACAAGTTGTAAATGAGGCTACCCGAGCGGAAAAACCTTCAAGCTCCGTGCTGGACTTAATATTGGTCGGTACATATTTGTGTGACAATGTTGTGTCTTTGCACGAGGGTATATCAGGCCATTAATTAGTCCTGATGACTTGCAATGTTGTATCATCATTGGCGGTCTCTAAGCTTCCGATAGCTTATGTGCATGACTTTAATAACGCGGACGACGCCGATATCTTGGAATTTCTAGAGTCGTGGTTATCCGGATTCGATGACGCAAAGGACGTAGATGACCTGTGGTGCCGTTTCAAAGACATTGTCAACCGCTGCTTAAAACGATTTGTCTCTAAAAGGAATAAAACGCGTTTATAAGCAACGTCCGTGGACTACAAGCGACATTATTTAATTACAGCGTAAAATAAAAAGAAGGCGAAAGCAAAAATGTACAAACCAAGGTGACGCTTCCAGTCTTTCAGATGAATTACAATGCAAATTGAAGCAGTCTATAGAACATGATTTTACTTCAGTTTTACCACAGTTTCTAAGGACGGCACTAGAGAAAGTCTGGCGATGCCTTTGCACCTTCAAAAGGGAAATTAGAGTATATTACGGAAAATGGCAAAAACATCTTAGACCCGAACACTATAGCCAGACGGTTCAACGAATATTTTGGCTTTGTATTTGTTGAAGCAAATATCACCGCGGATTTGAGCACGGGAGGTACCGACTCGCTTCGATCTATGCCGGACATCACTATCACTGAACAAGGAGTATTTGCACTATTACTAAATATTGATGCCAGAAAGTCACCGGACAATATCACTAATGATTTTTTAGAACCACATGCAGACTGGATTTTTAAATAATTGACAATTATATTTCGGGCTCCTTTAGAACAGCAGAGCGTTCTCACGGATTGGTTGTTTTTTAGGGTTGCTCCAGTTCACAAATCGGGAGATAAGCATAATGTAACAAACTACAGACCTATTTTATTAACATGCACTTCCTGTAAGCTTTTTGAGCACATCATTTCCAGAAGCCTTTACGACTATTTCGAGAGTTCGAAATTTTTTTATAAAGTCCCACATGTATTTTGACGAGGTTTGTCCACAGTAACGCAGTTGCTTGAAACGTTTCATCATTTTTTTGTGCGCATCTAGCGAAAGAAGACAAATAGACGTGATTTGTCTAGAGCTCTAGACTTATCCACAAAGCATTCGATCGGGTATCTCATGCAGGAGTTATTAGAAAACTAAATAGTTACAGAGTTAATGCTCACGTCACTCAGTGGATTAACGGATACCTTAAAAATAGGAGACAGTTTGCAGTTATTGATGATGTTCCGTCGTCTGTCTGTACGGTGCCGTCGGGAGTCCCCCAAGGGTCAGTTTTAGGACCAGTGTTATTTTTATGCTACGTCAACGATTTGGCGGAAACAGTGAGTCACAGATATTACAGTTAGGTTATTCGCAGACGACTGTCTGGTCTACACTAAAGTACGTAGCCATGTAGACCAGGAAAACTTAAACTTGTCGCTCGCATCAGTAGATAACTGGTGTCAAAAATAGGGAATGAAGCTGAACTCCGAAAATACTGTGTTTCTCAGAATAACAAGTAAAAAGAAAATTCTTACAATTATAAACTAGGAGATGTGTCTTTAACAATAGCTGATCACTTAAGGTACTTAGAGGTAGCGATAACCTCAGATTTAAAATGGAAAATGCACGTAGATTGTTTGTATCGTAAGGCTATATAAAGTAGTAGTTTTTGAAGCGCAATCTAAGGCACGCTTCGTATAACGTAAAATTATCTGCACGCACAACCCAGGTAAGGCTAACTCTGGAATACGCCTGTGCTGTGTGGGATCCGTATAAGAAGAACCAAATTGATAAGTTAGAAAAAATACAAAGAATGGCAGCCCGTTTTATCCTTTCGAGATATGGTCGAAATGACTCGGTGGCTTCAATGCTCAAGGAACTAAAACTCCCTTAATGTCAAGTCGCAGAGAAATTGCCAGGCTTAAACTTCTTTTAAGCTCTCTCTAAAGGAGCTGAACATTGACACCTTCCGTTACTTCCTACCACGCTCGGGTCGGCCATTGCGGGTGTACATAAAAATGCCTTTGAAATACAACGGGTAAATAATGACATTTTTAAGTAATAATTTTTTGTTAGAACTGTTAAGCATTGGAACGATCTACCAGATGATACTGTAAATATAGATTAATATTGTTGCATTCGAGGAAACGCAGGAGAAGCGAAGCTGTTTGGTGCTCTGAGTGTGTCATGTAGTTACATTTCAAACATTTTCAGAAAGCGTGTCAAAACTTGTGTGCTTGTATTCGCGTGGTTGCACTATGTATTTTCTTAAACATTGTGAAATATATTGGTATGTAAATTTGTTTCCACTCCTGTAATCGCACTGAAAAAAGGGTGAAGAGAATTATTAAATAAATAAATAAACTAAATAAATAATAGTTGGTGTTCACCCAGTACGAAGACAACGAATTTCTCCTGGACACTCGAAGCAACTTCTTGCTCGATGCGGTGAGCAAACCTATACTGAAGGACATCATTGATTTTTGGTAACCTTTGAAGAAGGCAAGCGACAAGCTGGAGCACAATAGGCATTTCACCTTGCCGTTGT
>JAZHYW010059841.1:0-15000 GCA_037355805.1 Ixodes ricinus | reverse complement strand
GGCCACTGCTTGACCTGACCGACACATGGTCGAACCACACACACTACTTACCCAGGGGCGGGCTTGTTGCTATACGTGTCGGACGGCTAACTCGGACAGGTTCGAGCCACGCGAGCCCCACGTGGAATCCAAGCAGTTTTTACACGGGCGACGAGTCAAAGCGGACTCCGGTGCGTGGAAAAAGAAGAAACCAAAAAAACAACACCCTTCCCGGAACAAGTCTCGATTTGTTTATCACTGTGTTGTTTACTCGGTGGCTTGCTTGCGTGCGTTCGCCTGTTTGTGCTTATGGCTGACTGACATTGAAAACAAGTTTAGCGGCTCGCCCTACCCAAACAAGCGGACACGCACGCTTTGATGTGTGGGGCTTGCTAAACTTCTGGGGTGTCAGGTTTTTTTGGTCGCGGAAACAATGTATCGCCGCGAACCGGGCGGTCGCGCCGGGTTCGCGAATAAACAAAAACAAAAAGGTTGGCGTTCATTCATTTTCATTCATTTTTAGGAAGCCGCTCGCTCGTTCGGTGTCTCATACAATGCACACTTCCGTCCGAACAGCACTGTTTCGGGATTGAACCGCATGTGTGTGTGTGGTTTAATATATATTCCTGCATTACTTATTTTTTTTGTTTCCGTGAGATTAATTTTAGTGAATCATGAACAATTGTATCATTGACAAGGGATCACAGCGGACACACAAGGAGTAATATAACTTCAATTGTTTCGACTCGGGCGAGGGGAACATGAAACTCAATAGTTTGTATTAAATCCGCCGAATATACCCTGCCATGAACAACATTGTGAAGGAACAGAAAATCTCTGCCCTCTCTTCTCACGGCAAATTTATGCAGCGAAAATTTACGAAGCAATGTTTCATAGTCATAAAAAGCAACTCATTACAATGTAGCCGTCATAAAAAATTGCTTACCATCCATTTTTACACATTTTCAATAGCTAGCTCTTGCGACAGTGTCAATGCATTCCAATGAAATTAATCTGAGCTCACGAAGGATCCGACGTGATATAGGTTTCGTATGAATACTTTATCAAAAAGAAACTAACTAGAAGAAACAATATTTAAGTTAGGTGGTATATGCCCGAAATATAAATAACAATCCATTAAATTTTCCGCCGTACGAGTTTTTATTACAACAGTGTGTGCTCCTCGAGGAAACAAAAAATAAAATATAAATATTTATCTTTTTATTGAGTGGTGACTTTCTTTTCGCCAAAACGTTACACACTATACTTCGTTTAGCTTAATTCTAGACGCATGCCACTAGGTAACGGTACCGATCAAGCAGCGTTAAAAGCGCAAGTCACTGGGCCATTTTCTGTTTTGGATGCTTCAGCGATGATGGAACAGCTACAAGGGCATGACAAACATCATCATTGTGCGCTGTTGACGCCGTCTGATTTGTCCCATCACCTCTTTCCGTCGGCTGTGTCTGGACCACGGTGTAAAGATAGACAGGTGGGGAAACGAGAGCCAAATGAGCGACCGGATTGTGTCCCCCCGGTTTTCTCTTTTTCTGTGGCGCCATCTGTGTAGAGCACCGCGAACTCTCACTCCGGGTGGGCGACCGGTGACGACCGGCTAAACTGACGGAGATTTTTTTCTTCTCGCCGCAGCGCCATCTGTCGCAAATCGGCGGTACCCGCAAGCAGACGAGTACACAATCCGGTCACGGCGCTGCGGTAGGCCGCCATGGGCCGTTTCCCACCTGTCTATCTTACACCCTGGTCTGGACTTAAGCTGAAACGAAGTATACACGAACTCAACTCTCCTACGTCACGCCGCGGTGGTGGCGCGTCGGGCGCACTTCCGGTCTGGGGCGGTGGGCAGAAGTCGCCGTGCGAGACATGCATTCCTGTGTCCTTTTAGAAGAAATCAGACAAAAAACCTGCCTTCTCGTCAAAATGCTGCGACGGGGGCTGTACCAAGAGAGTCTGGAAAGGTTTGAAGATCAGTTTTCATGTGTTTCTGCCCCCTCCGTTCGTCCGAGAACGTGGATAGTAGCCGTGAAAAGGGCAAACCAGACGCTGTCGAACTACGATTGCTTGTGCGGGCAACAATTTGTGGTCGCCAGATGTATTTGTTTTGTTCCAACATGAACGAGAGAAAACCGCCAAGTTATCCGGACCACCCACGGGTTCAGTGCGTCTTCAAATTCACACGGCCGCCTGATCGTTCGAACTTTCGTCTGCTCTTTCAAACTTGTCTGCTTTTTGTCGTCTGCTCGTTCAAACAGAAGCGGCCCATAGACCACACTTTGACCCGGTGATTGCAATAAGAAGTAATTGCAGGCCTCAAAAGACTTAAGTAGGCTCGGTGGAAACAGTAGATACAAGATGTTGATCATTGGTACCAGTGGCCATCACCGACTTGTTACGCTTGGTCTGTTCCCGCTTCCGATTTTCAGTATCGACGTCGATCATCGCCGCTACCTTCTACACTTTTGCAGCACGAGCGACGTCGCGACCGAAAATAGCTAGAAGAATCTCATGATGGTTTTGGCATCCATTCTGCGGCGTTCATGCGAATGAATCGCCGCACGTCAAATTATTTACACAAAGTTTAGCAGCGTAACGAGCCTTGGTAATTTCGCTCAAGCGATTAAAGTGGCAAGACATTGCTATGAGGACGTAGAATCGACAATTCCAACGCGAAAAAGAGTATGCAGACTCACACAGACACCGACAACGTGACATTCCAATGGTTTGTTGACGCGGGACGCGGTGCTTCTTGCCCGCACTCCATTGCGGATGCGTTCGAACTGTCGTCTGCTCTTTCAAACTTGTCTGCTTTTTGTCGTCAGCGCGTTCAAACGACAGCGGCCCGTAAACCAAACGTTGACCCGGTAATTGCGATAAGAACTAAGTGCAGGCCTCAAAACACTTTTGAAGGTTGGTTAGGGTAAGTAGGCTAGTGTAAACAATAGATACAAGGATATGTTGGTCATTCTTATCAGTGCCATCACCGACTTGTAATGCCCGATTCTACTTGCGGTTTTCAGTATCGACGTCCACCATCTCAGCTACGGTCCACACTTTTGCAGCCAGAGCGACGTCGCGACTGAAAATAGCGATTAGAATCTCATCGTTGGAGTCAGGCCTTAGCGCCCATTCTGCGGCGTCCACGTGAAATTAATCGCCGCACGTCACATTATTCACGCAAAGTTTTGCCCCGTTAATTTTGCTGAAGCCGCTCAAGTAGTCAGACATTGTTAGGAGGACGTAAAATCAACAATTCCAACGCGAAAAAGAGCACGGGGACTCCCACCGACGCCGACAACAACGCAATTCAATGGTTTGTTTATGGGCGACGGCGGGCTTCTTGCCCACCGTCCACCGCGCATGCGCGGCGCCGGTGGCGTCCGCTAGGGCGCTCCTGTTTGTTTGTAAACATGAGTTGGTGTGCAGCACTCCGGCTGACACAAAACTAAAGAAATCCTAAGGTAAGCCACTGAAAGGTAGAAGCAGCAAAGTAACAAAAGTAATTTATCCGCGTTGAACGCAAAACGGATATTACTAATATTGTTTTTATTTCTCTAACTTGCACATAAGCGCAGACGGTTGCGATGTTAAATTTCATCAATGTAACGCCGTCCTTGTGCAAACAGGCAATGTGTTCAGGGTTTGTGTGTTCAAACGTGAACGCGTATGAACACGAACACGGGCGACTTCTCACTGCAAAATAAAGTCAATTTTTTTTCTTCCCATATCTGTCGTTCTTAACTTAGTATGCGAACAGTACCCTTTTCCTGATGTCATACAAAAAAGAAGCAACCATCAGAGCTCTATTTTAAGGTTCATAGCTTAGAAAAGCAAAGTTCCGTCTTATGCTCAATGCGCGTCATCGCATTAAAAAAGTCGTTTGTTTGTTTGTTGTTGTTGTTTTGGGGGGAGCCTCTTTTACAGTATTTATGCCTAGACCTACGGGGCCTGGAACGAGTCTCGAAGTGGTCATGTTTCTATCCCGCCCATACATTAAAAGGTCCCGAAGTGGCAAGATATAACGTCACACGAGCCGGATTGTTATGCTGTCGCTTGTCGCGGTCCTGGTGATTGGTGCTATAAAAGTCATGGCAAAATGCACGAGCGAACGCGAGTGTCACTGTCGTCGCATTGTCCTAGCTAGGTGGCGTAAGCTACCGCCCTATCCAAAGGGCTCAGCCGTATTCATCCATCCATCCATCCATCCTAGCTCCTGGCCGCTGAAGCGTCAATGGGCTGTCAAACTGGAGAGTTTGACAGCCCATTGACTGCCTCAGACTAGGGCAGGCGTCTGCCACATCCGCTGCGGCGCCCACACCGTGACACTTCTACGACGTCATCAGGCGGGAATCGAGGGACCGCCTTTTTAGGAGGCGGAAAACATACCCGTCCGAAACGCGTTCCACGCACATTCGTTACAAGTAATCCCTAGTTTACCTCACACATAACGAATACCAGTAAGCGAATTTTTCTCCTCAAAATTGTGCTCGACGGAACGAAAAACAAAACGCACAAGACAGGATACCCTAAGCTAATTCGTTTTCAATAACTGTACAGGGTGTCACAAAAAAATAAAATTGCACGTTCTTTTTTATTGCAAAAATAAACTAGGCATTGCCGAACGCTCATTCTCCGCCCAAAGGTAGCGCTAGAGGTCACAACCAGATGCCAAAGTTTCAGCCCGATCCGATAACTTAATCAAAAGTTTTAAGTGATTTTCATAAAAATTTCAATGGAAAATGGCGGCCGACGGAGTTTTCGAATACATGGGGCTCATATGGCACCGAAACCGAAAACGGGCAAAAATGGGCTCCATTTTCCCATTGAACTTTTCAGAAAATTACTTATAACTTTTCAATAAGGTATCGGATCGGGCTGAAACTTTGGCATCTGGCTGTGACCTTTAGCGCTGCCCTTGGGCGGAGAATGAGCGTTCGGCGATGCCTAGTTTATTTTTGCGGCGAAAAAACCCTGTAAAATTTTTTGTGACACCCTGTACTTTTTTGCGTACGGCGGAAGGCCATTAGCTCTTGCGCATAAAACTGAAGGACACGAAGTGACAGTGGCTAATGTATAACCATAATAGTTCCTGCTCCGAAGGGTTCAATGCGGCAGACTTTACTCGTCCCACTTGACGAAGGACCGTAACTGAGGCAAGGAGCAGTGCTCTGCCCTTCTCCCAAAGGTCACGTGACACTCACGCAGCATTGGACTGGATTATTTCTCTCGTAGCATCCACTCTGGTTCATCGTAAGGTGAAACCGGAGAACAGAGATGCAAGCGACGCAGCAGAGCACATAAGCTGTTCATGTGAATAACTCTCCCACGTGACAAGGCTTAGTTAATGATTTTTCCACGTGAAGAGCCTCAAAGAAGCAAAACAAGAAACATGAAAGGATTGGGGTGTACATTGAAAGCGAAATTAGGACTAATTGATACGTCGAAAGAGCGCAGTATCGAATAAGAATAATAAGTGCATAAAAGTGTCTGTGTGTGATTTTTCCGCTCTATCAAAGAGAGGTAATGCATAAAAAAGTTGTGTGCGTGCACGTGCGCGTGCATGTGCATGTGCATGTGCGTGTGCATGTGATGTGCATGTGCATGTGCGTGTGCGTGTGCATGTGCCTGTGCCTGTGCCTGTGCGCGTGCGTGCGTGCGTGCGTGCGTTGCGTGCGTGTGTGTGTGTGTGTGTGTGTGTGTGTGTGTGTGTGCGTGTGTGTGTGTGTGTGTGTGTGTGTGTGTGTGTGTGTGTGTGTGTGTGTGTGTGTGTGTGTGTGTGTGTGTGTGTGTGTGTGTGTGTGTGTGTGTGTGTGTGTGTGTGTGTGTGTGTGTGTGTGTGTGTGTGTGTGTGTGTGTGTGTGTGTGTGTGTGTGTGTGTGTGTGTGTGTGTGTGTGTGTGTGTGTGTGTGTGTGTGTGTGTGTGTGTGTGTGTGTGTGTGTGTGTGTGTGTGTGTGTGTGTGTGTGTGTGTGTGTGTGTGTGTGTGTGTGTGTGTGTGTGTGTGTGTGTGTGTGTGTGTGTGTGTGTGTGTGTGTGTGTGTGTGTGTGTGTGTGTGTGTGTGTGTGTGTGTGTGTGTGTGTGTTGTTCTCCTCTATTGAAGAGGGTAAAGAGCGGTGTTGCGATGACGGTCAATGTTCGTTACGGGACCACTAGTTCGAGAACACTGTTGTTTGTTGTTGTTGTTTCATTATTTAGGTCAGTGCTTTCCAAACTCTGCCACTTTGCGACCCATCGAAAATAGAAAATATCGCGTCTCGTCGTGCGTTAATTCGGATTAGCACTGCAGTTTTCCTGGGTTGACTGCGTGTTCCTCAATCACATAACAGATGAAATATCGCGAATTTCATTTCGCATATTTCTTCTTTCTCAAAGGCGAACGCACTGCCGAAAGCAGTAGGGCACCGTAACATGCAGAAACAAATAATTAGAAAAAATAAAAACGCAAATATACACGGAAATAGTGCGTATCATAATTTAACACATTAATAATCGCAATTCTGAAGTCGACGGTGTCAGTAACCGCGATTGCGGGAGAGGCGATTCCAATCTATAGGAAAATAACATGGTTCAAAAAGGTAAAGTATTAATTTCGATATTTTTATTGAAAACAATAATGTATTGAAAAACACATCTGAGAATTTACGACGTGTCGTGCTTACCCTCGATAGAATAGCACGCTCCCCGGCGCAATTGTTCATTGTGAAGCGTCGAGGGAAATTTGAGACTGTCATTAATTTTTATTACTGCACTCTGAGTTTAGTCCGGACAGATCTAAGACAGCTCCAGATACATTAGTCAGAGCTATCGTGTTGGAAACTACCCCTTCTCAGTATAAAAAAAAAGCTAAGGTGTATCTGCAGTTTGCAAGATCAAATTTACAAAACAAAAACTCCGAGTGCTTTTTTTATTTTTAAAATTCTAGCAGAGTTCTAAAGCGTAGAGAACTCAAGTCATATCCATAGTTTCAAAAAAAAAATTCACAAATGTGTCAAATTTATTATTGGTTCTATACTTCCCGATTCTGTCAGAAGAAGAAAAAAAAAGTTGGAATCTTCAATCAATATATATTGCTACTTTCGGTGCTGCTGCCTCGAACGATATATCGTCTCAAGATTAATTGAGTCACTTTATTTGAAAATGAAATTTATATCAAGTGGTTCAAAACTGCTTGACAAGGTCCCCGCTTCCCCAGTGACAGCGTAAGCAGTCACCACATCAAGCAATTATAAGCAATTCATCAAAAACGCTGACAACATAAAGTTTTGCGATATCCAGTAATAAAATAAACTTGACAAGTATGAAGTGCATACCCGGACATGACGTGTTTTCAAGTTTAACGACAGAAGGACGGAAAAAAGTTCGAAAACAATAGACACTAAAAGACCAACCTAAAGGGCCCCGACACGCCAAGATTTATGACATGGTTTCAAACAACTGGAAACAATCCCCGGATTTCACAATCAAAATTTAACAATTAAACAAACTGCGCAATCATGAATAAATAATAATAATAATGAATTACAAAGCCCCGTAGAATGAAGTACCGACAGGAGTCGATAACCATCTAGACGTACTCATCTCGGTAGTTACCTGACCGGTGGACAGGGGGCGCTGACAAACGCGGCGCCATAATGTGTCTTCAATTTGGTTGGTTTCGGTATCAGCGGGCTCGCAGCTGTGTCGGTGTGTTATGCCGTTGTCGCTTGGTTTAGTGATATAAATATATCCCTCGTGGTACACAAGCAATGATGCACAGTGGTATATTGGGCCAACTTGTGGACGTTCTAACGAACACCTTCGTCTGATCATGTTCCTCGTTCTGCCAGGTTCGGCGGCGAAACAGACTGAAATGATGGATGCTGGGGAGAGTTAGCGATGTCCATGGCGTACCGGACGTGCCCGAATGCATGGCGTAGCGACCGAGGCCGAAGTGACGAACAAGCGGCTGCGGTCGAACAACGCTTTTAATATTTCAACACATGTTTATATACGCAACAACACTATACCTCCGTCTCATCCTACGATGGACTAAAACCCAATGCTACAGGCCACCGAGTCCAATCACGAGCCTGTTAGAAACCACGTGTTTATATTTGCTCCGTCGTACATATCAGTGCATCAAGACGCGTCATGCGGAGGCGAGTTTTTCGTCTGCTTATCGAGGCCTCGCGGCGGCTCCGTCTGCTTGCAACTACTAGAGACTACTGAAGGGATTAAATACCGTCTGGAAGCGACGTGACGAAGAGGACCAGAGATCATAACCAGTAGCCATAAAGAAATGAGAGATGAATCGGATCGAGTGTTCGACATATGAGCGTATGTACGGACCGCGTGCGGAGGAGAGATGCGGGTCCGGGTACGTTTACGTACACAAAAGTTGGATTAGGATGGATTGTTATGGCTAAGGCGAAACGACTTTACGTCAGTGTTGCCTGCTCGCCGGCCAACTTCTCCAGACAGTTGACATGTTTACGAAGTATGGCATGAATATTCTGACACTAAATACCCTGTACCTTTAGGTTACCGATATAAAATAGCGCGCTATCACATCAGAGAACCATATGCGCAAGATTAGTGCCCTTGCACTCAGCGCATCGGAATTTCTCTCGCGCACTCTTTCGCAATGCGGATGCAAGCCTTTCTGAAGTAGTGCTCCGCCCGCCAGCCTTCGGGCCCTAGTCCATCGTAGGGTGAGACGGAGTATAGCGACACACACCGTACAAGGTTGACAGACTTAATCCAGAAACCGAAACTACGACACAACAACCCGCTGATACTAGTTTCCATTAAAAATTAACTAATAAAGAGTCCACTGATCGAATGCAGTAAAAAAGCAGGTCGACGCGCCTGACTAACAATGTGCTGAATTGAGCAGAACAGATGAACTCGCGAGTTAAGTGCTCATTGGTTTGTTTTCGAGGACACCAACGTTTTGTGAAAATTATCGGCCGGAAAACCCTCATGTAATGAGGCATGGAATGCAAAAAAGAAGCAATATTGTTTTCATCGGCTTTCTTTAAAGAAATTAGGTACTTGAGAGATGTTTCGATGGTGCTTCTATAGGCCGAGTAGGAAATTTTGCAACTATTAGCCCTGCTAAAGTATTCATTGGCAGCATTTCACAATGTTTACCTTAGGAAACTGCTTCTTATATGGACATTTCCTTACAACGTATTGATAATATGAGATAAGGGACAAACCTGTCGATTTAAGTCTGACATGGCGCCAAAGAGTTGACCCCCGCAAGCTTGGCTCAAGTCAAATGCCAGGCGCCACTTCATGAATTTGTGTAGACAGATTATTTGTTTGAACAGAACCGTTTTACGTTCAGCGGCGTCAAGAGTAAATCCGGCATCGACAACACTGCACTCTAGTGGATTCCATGCAGACGGGTTCTCTTCGGCGTCATATATTGAGTGCCTCGGGCGCTTTTGTCAGAGCACTCACAAGCAGACTTTGACACGTTTTCCACCCGAGGAGCCCAAACCTTTGTGTCCAAAACAAAATATTTGAATTGGATATCTTACGTAAATTGGATGACTGCAGACATGAAATTGAGCCCAATGTATAGTTTCTTGAAATTCATAAATAAACAGATTCAAGCGAATGTTTATACCGCAAAAATGATTCCCCCATGGAGTCAAAAGCAACTGTTTCGAATTTGTTATTAATAGGCAGAGCACGATGCTTTCAAGAAACACACAGTGACTCCTTACGTTGACTATGTTTGCCTTCTTTTTAAGGATCATTAATGCGTGATCATAAATATACTTTGCGCTTCTTATTGCGCCACTATCACTTGCGCGAATTCGCGATGTCATAAATAATTAGCCTCTCAACCGTCGTGTGTATTAGAGTCATCTACATGCACAATGTGCGCCAGTGCTAACGCCGACACCTTTACTCACACCTGTCCGGTACGCCGACGGCGCAAATAGTCAAAACGTGTTAATAAATCAAATGCAGAAGTTGTGCACATGACGACAGGATGCCGTTAGGTAGTAAAAATAAGTATCCGACAACATTTCACAACGCAAAGCTAAAAAGCGCGGTAAAACGCGACGAAAAACACGAATACAACGCCTTCGCCAAGGCGCGGATGGGAGAGAAGAGCGACGACTTGAAGTCACCTTATGGCGGCCGAGTCACGTGATTTCAAGATGGCGGCGCCCATGCGATGGAGGAGTGAAAAGGTCTATACGAAGAATTGATGCAGTAGAGCCTTTTTGCTCCCCCGAAAACAGGTGTCTTAACACTTTAGTTTTAGCAATATCTAGGTCTAACGCGTCAACCGAGTTAGCCTATTTGATGCACACGACGCAAAACAGTATACTGTATACGATCAAGGAATCAGTAAAATGTCATATCAAAAAGCGTCCACACAATAAATCACGTCTGTCGTTGTCAGGGACAGTCACAGGTAGCCTAAGAAAAAGAAGGTGCTGCCTATTATTACATTCAAAATTTTCATTTATGATTCGTTCTTCGTATGATATTATCAATTAATGATGCAACATAATTGGCTACAGAGTGATAAGATGCTTGTAGTTCGCCATGCCCTACACCTCTTATCATGTCAGTGACTTTATATAGTGTACACTATCACTTCTTTATGGCAGACTTCCGGCTGCCAGACGGAAACATACACAGCAAAAGCTGGCGGTTGCGTGCTCTTCTCAATTCAGTTACTCTCAGTACCTTCCTGTTTTCTCAAAGAATGAGTACCGGATATTCAACAGCACTACAATCGAAGTATATTAATCGCTTAGAATGGTGCGCGTATAGGAAGCAGAAACTATAACGTCCAAATTCTCGCAGACGATGTTTTAACATTACCAAGTTTGCGCTTCTGGAAATGTTCCCCGATAATTCCGTCGTTACGGTTAATAAATTGATGCAGTTTTCACGATGCAATAAAACGGTAGCAGGTTTATCCTGTTCTGGATTTGAGTTTTTTTTTTTTTTAGAGTTATTATTAATTCTTTCTACTTCTCGGTTCGAACACAAAGCATTTATCATGTAAAACTATCTTCTTCTTTTCACATGTGCTTTGAACGCCTTATATGAGTCGGGAGTTTGAACGTCTGGACGATCAATAAAAGTAACCTGCTGCTCATACTAGGTACATGATTTTCTCTCTCTAGTTAAATATTGGTGTGGGTCTTCCCTGTGCAAACAGTTTGATCCGTAGGAATAACCAATAAAGATTGCTAGGTTTCCTTTCGATTAAATTAATTACCACCCATCACTGTAGCTACGAGTCTCAAAATTAAACCGTTCGTTGTTTTATTTCCTTCAAAACATTACCGGTTCCGCCAACATAAAACTCAATTTCATCTGACTCTATACGAAAAAAAATGATCCATATTGTTAAATTTGATTATTAATATATGGCGTATTGCATTTTTTCGCATGTGTTCCTGTCTCCTATCGACCATTCTAAACTAGCTTCTAAGTAACTACCGTTAAAATATTTTTAAGTAAGAGAAAAGGCGTGCCTGCTCACTAAATCCTGTAATATTTTGCATTTTTTAATGCTCAGATTCTAAAAAGGCACTCTGTAACTAAAGAGTGCATAAATGATCAGGTTCGTACGTGTTCATAAGTACTGTTAAGGCACCTAATCAGCCCGGCCAGGTTTGTATGACCTTTCACCCTCCGCCGCAAGGGCGCTGCCATCTTGGAATCACGTGATGCGGCTGCCGTTAGGTTGCTTCAACTCGTCGCTCCGCTCTCCCTCCGCGCCTTGGCGCATGCGTAGAACTAGTTGTTTTTCGTCACGCTTTACCGCGTTTCTTGTGTTAATTCTTAAAGTGCTGTCCGATACTTATATTTACCCGTAACTGCATTACCCCGTGCACAACTTCTGCAATTCATTTTGTAACAGGTTTTACCTATTTTTACAATCAGCGCGCCGACTACGTGTGAAGAGGCTATATAAGCACAAAAATCAGCGTCAGCGCTCACGCACATTGAGTGCACACTCTAAAGTCAGGGTCATACTGCTCATACATCATACAAAAGACAGTCTGAAAAAAACGAGTCACCGCAATATTCGTGGTTCGAATGCCACGTTCGAAGCTTCTCCTTGAACTAATTGCCCTATGGCATTCGAAGCATGGATCTCGCGGTGACTCGCGCTCTGTGTCAGCATGCAGAGTGTCTTTGTGTGATGTGTAGCAGTGTGACCCTGGCTTAAGACAGCACGAGAGTTCAAGGCCAATAATTTATGATATCTCAGGTTTGCTTACCAGTAGCGATGAAACATATCTATAGGGTGTCGCAAGTCACAAGGCTCGATCTAAAGTGGACCGTAAAAATCGACGCCTGCACGTAACATTCTAAATTTTCCGTCAAAGGCGTGTTTCACAGGTCGGCTTTTTCTTGTAAAATTAGAAAAGCGTACCCCTTTTCTGTAAAAAATGGGGCCAAGAAACTTGTCAGGGTCAACGGCGGGCAGCGACGCAGACGACCAAGCCGAGTTGCGGAATGTGTTTGGCGCTCGTATTGATAGATGGCGCTACATCTTTATGAAGACTGCTCGCGACCACTCGCGATTTTTATTAAAATGAACATAATATTTTTGTAATGTACCTTTGGTTTAAAAATAAATGCGGACAGTAAAATCAAAACTTAAAGTAAAGAAAACGCATTTGCATAACGACGGCGCTATTGCTGCCAACGGATTTCGTCTGCGTGTCGTCTGCTTTCGTTCGCTGGTCGGCTACACCTAACGTTATTAGATTAGCTCAGTTACGGAGCTGCTCATAGACGCTGCTTGCACGAACAGTACCCCGCCGCCCCCCCCCCCCCCTCACTCACCACGACTCGCCTCCCTCGCTCGACGCGCCGCACGGCTGCAGTGGCAACTGAGTGTATTCTATGGAATATATAGGTTTCGAAACACAGCGTCTAGATGGCGTTCGAGGTCTGCTCTATAGAACATGCAGTTACGAAACGAAAATCTAGATGGCGCTTCAAACAACGGTAGGTGGAATGAAGTAGGTGAATGGGGTACCCCCTTCCGCAAGAGTTCCACAACTGAGGTAATCTAGTAACGTCGGCTACACCTTCGGACGCTGCTCCCGACGCCATCTACCAATACGCGCCAAACACGCCCCGCAACTCGATTTGGTCGTCTGCGTCACCACCCGCCGCTGACCCTGGCAAGTTTCTTGGCCCCATTTTTCGCAGAAAAAAGCTACGCTTTCTAATTTTACAAAAAAACTAAACCGACCTGTGAAATACATCTTTGACGAAAAGTTTAGATTGTTACGTGCAGGCGTCGGTTGTTATGGTCCATTTTAGATCAAACCTGGTGACTTCGGACATCCTAGAATATATATACGATCGTGCATTTGCATTTAAGATCTCGAGGAATGTAACAAAAATAATTCGAGTCAATAGCCACGTCCTGAAAGCATTGTTTTTACTTATAACAGATCGAAAACGTTGCTTTTGATTATATGGGAAACTCGTGGAGAAGACAGAGAACAGACGTTTAATTTAATTTGTTTTCTCTGATTCTATACTTCGTTTCAGCTTGGGTCCAGACGCAGCCGATGCTACAAGCGCGAGCTCTGGGCTTCCAGCGTCCCTGCCAAGCACGCGCTGCTCGTGCAATGCGGAAACACTATTCAGAGCCGCACGCTCGCTCGTAGCATTGGCTGCGTCTGGAGCAAGCTGAAACGAAGTATAGAAACAATGGTACGTCAACATCATGCAATTTTTTGTTCACAAAACCACCCCTACCTGCTTGACGCTCTTAAGGCTGAACTCCATGGAACGAATTATGCGACGAATAACTGGCGAACGCCGCCCGACGGCACGCTCGCTTTGCGCGCGACATAGCAGCCACTGTGTTGATTCCACGCGCCGTGCAAAAGCCGCCGGGCAAAATTCGTCGGTTATTCGCAGCATATTCGTCCCATGAAGTTCAGCCTTTAGTCGGCGATAAATGCATTCAGTTGATCGGTTTACTTGTGAATTCCAAGGAACTGCATACCGTGCGGTCCCGTGTGTACAGTCTTTCAGTACTTAAATTATTTTCTTAAGATAACCAGTTCAATTCATATAATTAATTTGCGCAAAAGTTGAGACTCCCCGCGAAAGGAACTCACAGGCGGCTTGAGAAGGCCTGGGGTCCACAAAATGTTACGCTGAAAATAATCCGTCTGCTTGAAAATCAGCCGAGTGCAGCGTTGTCGACGACGGCGAATAGGGATTTGCTTTCAGTAGCTGGCGACGCCAGAAATCTACAAAGCGCATCGGTTCAAACAAGTGACAAACACTTCTACGCAGGTTTATGGAGTGGCGCCCGGCGTTCGATTTCGGTTAAACTGAACATCAGACATCATTGGGCGGGCATGTCACTTATTTCATATTTTGAGAACGTCGTAAGCAAATGTCCATATATTAAATGGTCTACTTCATAAGGCCAATATTTTGAAATTCTGTTAATAAGTACTTTAGTTAAAGACGTTTTCTAACATGGTAACCCAGGAGCGGGGCTAAACAGGACGGACATACACAAAGCTTTCAGACGGCTAATAGGTTTGTCTATCAAAATATTTCTCGAGAACTTCATTTACTTAAATAAAAAAGTACGATGCAATATCATTTCTCTACATTTTCCTCGTAATTATAGGATAATCTTCCAGTCTGCAGAAGTTCACAAAAAAGTTGGTGTACGAAAACCAAACATCGAGCAGTAAAATTGTCAGTTATGTTCTTTGTTATACAGCACATTGTTAATCATGTTGTCGACCTTCACTCTTCATTAAGCACTCGTGCAGTATTATATTGTCACGGAAAAAAACATAAACATGATTAGTAAAACTTTGTTTAATGCGCGAACTTGCGCCGAGAAACATAAAGTAACAAAGACCGTACTTTGACGGCGACAGAAGGGCGACTGTCACTGAAGCAGCCATGCTGAGCTTCTTTTTCAAAAGCGCGTGGTTATCTCGATGTTCGAGCTAGAACAAACAACAAGATTTTCGAGTC
>JAZHYW010059840.1:0-42968 GCA_037355805.1 Ixodes ricinus | reverse complement strand
GTAAATCAGGTTTGGGCATCAGCTTACGGAAGTTCAAAACATCGCGAAGTACTGTGTCAGGAGGAAAACCCAATGTATATTCAGTTTTTACTTGCACCTGTTTTAGGTCCACAATTTACAACTCTGTGCATCATCAGTCATACGTTCTAACATTTCATTAAAACACCGCAGATTGTGAAGTTGCTATATATGCAGTGTAAAACTTTAAATTGCTGCGGCTAGGTTTACTAGTGTTATAGGCATTTAATATTTTCCAGGAAGCTGAACTGTTTGTTATGGTTTACGTGACGTCATCGCACTATATGCTGGTGGTTATTGCGATTTGTTCTTCAC
Organism: Ixodes ricinus; assembly: GCA_037355805.1. Classification (NCBI taxonomy): domain Eukaryota; kingdom Metazoa; phylum Arthropoda; class Arachnida; order Ixodida; family Ixodidae; genus Ixodes; species Ixodes ricinus. The sequence continues at coordinate 42,635 of JAZHYW010059840.1, read as the reverse complement.
AACAAATCAAGCCCTCTCTTGCCAAATGCACGCTGCACTGCAGAAGGTACATTATCAGCACCAAGGCCGCCACATTAGCTGCTATGAACACGGGTCAATTGAACACGCAAGTATTTAGTTGTCAAATTATACTTTACTTGGTGCTGTTGTAGAGAACGACGAGCAATCTGGAACCAGAACAACAGCTTTCTGGAAGAGTATTTTTGCAAACAAAGTAGTTTGGGGCCGCTCTCTAGTTTCTTTGGTAGATGCATGACGGAGAACTTTCACAACAGTATCTTTCTGACTACCATCCTCCTTTTTGTTTTCGTTTGCTCCATCAAACAATATTTTCACTGGATGAAGCTTGACCACTCCTTCGTTGGGGGTGTTAAATTTAGATTATATTTGTGCCACCTATTGTGATAATCCTCCATTCTTGCGATATGCACCAAAAACTGTGAAATATTAACAAATACGATTGGTGGAGGAAGGCTTAGAGGACAAAGTGAACAGAAACATGACGGAACAAAACGCTACCAGCAATCAATAATCTCGCAAACCATCGTCATTCTTTCGAGGATCCTTTGTACATCTGCTAGGTTGTAACCTCGGATGAATAAGTCAGATTTAAATTTTGCAATGGTTATATTCTCGGGACAACTTTCTGAGCACTTCGAAAACGCAACGAAAGCATGTTTAGGTACTTTGATGACAGAGCATATAAATGGTCGTGCAACATTTTATTTTAATTTCAGTAAATACTACTCATAATTAATCCCTGATGTCAATAATATGACCACCACCTCTTGCTTTTGCTCTCCAGCACAATGACAGACATAGCTTATAAAAGAAAAACCTTTCCTCTCGTAAATCGCAATTTTACCAATAATCAGCCGCAGGATTTGAAACTAAATATATACACCATCAGTCTTCATATCAGATTATGCCTGGGAAGCTTATAAAGCATTAGCTGAGGCTTCAGACATAGCTATAGTTGGAAGGCTATAAAGGCAAACTGATGCTCGCATTCCCACGTATAAGAGAAAGCTTAAGTTCTTTCGTAGTTCTCTTCTTTATTTTTTTTTTTTTGCCTTCCTTATTTTTACGTTTCCCCTTGCATGTACATATTTCACAAGTAAAACAAATCGCGAATATCCAATACTGGACCTCTTGACGCGTTGGACACTCTTGACACATCGGAGCACGAGTCAAGAGATCCAATGGGTCAGGAGCCCAACTTGCGTCAAGAGGTCCGACGAGTCAAAGAATCCACGGCGAGTCAAGAGGTCCAACGCCGGAGGTCCAGCGGGTCCAAGGGTCAATATTGGACCTCTTGACTCGTTAAGGCCTTTGTCGTCAAGAGGTCTGCGTCGAAGGTCCAATATTGGATCTCTTCACTCATTGCATCTCTTAGTATTAATATCGCCTGAGCAGGAATGAAATAATTAAGGCAAAAAAATTAAAAAAAAACACTGAGGGGAACTTAAGCTTTCTCTGATGATAATGAAATTGTGGCTGCTTAGCTTGCAAGGGATTGTGTTACCACTACGGATAGCGCACTAGTTTCACGATCAAGAGCCTAGGTTCGAGCAGGTCTAAGTTCGAAACAAAGGGATAGTTTCATGCTCACGCTCAGAAGTCACGTGACAGATTTTTTTGTTTGGTCACATGATTAGTTAGGTTACGTAAGTAAAAAAATCACGTGACAGGGTTTTTTTGTGTGTTGAGCAAAGTTACGAATTTTGCGACAGACTTTCCGGCTGGCTTTTTCGCTGATCTTCGTCAAATGTAATGCTCCACGCATGAAAAAGCAGAACAACAGAGATGCCAACAAAATAAGGCGGAAAAAAGGCCGGAAAAAGTAAAAAAAAAAGTTTATCTATGAGAGACTGCCATGCACGCCACTGACAGGGGGATCTCTACGAGGCACGTGCTTTGATACATCGTTTCCTGTCCGGTGATGTATTCAGTGTTCGTGCGTATGTACGACGCGTTTGCTGGTTTCTGAAGCGGACAAATACGCGCGCGCTGGGCCTCGGGGATCGCACGCGCGTTACTGGATTTTAAAACACCGAAAATCATTTTTGTTATTAACTATCGAACATAGGCAACACTGGTTTGGTGGGACCCGCAGCCCTGCGGGGCTGTGGGCCTTTGCTACTCTACCCTGACCTACAAATCGTAAATCTGCATCTCCTGTGGTGCTCTCCCACGCAGATATCCGAACACGCCTGCCGGAAAGGTTCACATTGCCACGATTTGTTGAGATGCCTTTTTTCTTTAGGTAATGACTACTTCGACATCCCGGATTGAAAATAGTTCGCAAAAATCGCGGAACGCATCTTTCGTCACATACGGGAAGGTATGTCCATAGTTATTCTACACTTCGACGTCTACCATCAAACCGGAAGCGCACCTTTACGGCAGTTTTAACGTCTGGATAACTCAAGATGGTTTTTTTTTTTTAAAATTTACTTTGACATCATTTTCAAAAGTTGGAAGTAATTGCACGAATTTGACCACGTCCCGATCAAATGAAAGCTGTCCATGTTTACGTCCCAGCTCTTCATATAACTTGAAGGAGACAGTTTGCCCTGGCGCAGCATGGCACGTAAAGCCAGCTTGCTCCTCCACTCGCCTTGGCCTAGCACTGGACACTAGATCCTATCGGCCTCAGAGATCGACGTGCTTTCCGACACAATGCAGTTCTTCCAATCAACTATCAGGTGTATACGACCGTAATTTTCACAAAAATGATTGAACGCAGCTAACTCAACTCGTCTGAGCAATTCCACCCGACTGTAAACACATCGCGTAATTTAAACTAAAAACAAATGATATCGACAGAAGAAGTCTTAGGTAATTCGAGATCAAAAATGGCATAATCGGCGAAACGTTCCGATTTTTATGCTTACCTTTTCACAGCATTCTCAAAAGCCAAAGAGCAGTAAAGGAGGTACATTGCGCTTGCAGTTCACGCATGCTCCAGTAGCACTTGCGTAAATCAGCGGCCCAGATTAACCCGCTAACTTTGCAGCGTCGTCATAACGACTTCAAGGAGACAATGCTCGCATACTTTTGCGTAGTGACATTTTATGTGACGCCAAGGGGCGTAATTTGTGCTCGTTTACAAGGACGCCTTCCAATGATAGCTAGGCTTCTTCCCACGTGTTATTTGCCTCTTGTGTGATTGGGTGAACTCGGTAGTGAATAAAACTGAACGTATTAAAACAGTAGAGACATCGTAATTTTAATAGAACATGCGAGGACCCGGGACTAGACAAAGTTACCCAAGGAAGTATTTGCGATCCACAAAATGCTGAGATGCATGAAAGTGAAGAGCCGAAGCACTTGCGAGATGTCGGAGGTACATACATTGTATCCTATATCTCAGGTGAAAGACACTCTCCGCAGTAGTCGCCGTGTAAATGCGTCCTGGAACAGGGGAGACTGGAACACAGATACTAAGTTCTATAAGTCAATTGATGTCAGTCGCCAGGCACTATTCATTATTTAACACTACTCAAATACGCATACTTAGCGGCTTAAACAATATCTTCCACATTCTTTTCGCCAATAGCTGCGTAGTAGTTGTATTTTCCAAAATCATTCAAATAGGTCACACAGTCATAAGCCAAGTCGCAAGCAGCCATTAATAGCATATAGTTATAACCAGAGAAGACAAAAACAAGGCTCAGAAAAAGAACCTCTTGGACGCGAATTGATCCTCTTGACTCGTTGGACCAATTGACGTGTGCAGGACCTCTTGGCACAATTGGACCTTTTGACTCGCTGGACCTCTTGGACGCGTTGGCCTCTTTGACTCCGATTGGACCTTTTGACTCGGTGGACCCTTTGACTCGGCTGTCACGTCGCTGTGGACCTCTTGGATCTTCGTTGGTTGACCTCTTGACCTCGTTGGACACTCTTGACGCGTTGGACCTCTTGACTCCTGTGGACCTTTTGACTCGTTGCACCTCTTGACTCGGCTGTCACGTGGCTATTGGACGCATCTTGACTCGTTGGACCTCTTTGTCTCGTTGGACCTCTTGACTCGTTGGACCTCTTGACCCTTAAGCGCTGCCAAGCGGGCATACACTGGACACGAGGGTTCCATGACGTTGCCTGGAGAGGACTCTTGAGTTACACGGAGCCCGATGGATGGAGGATGCTAATGACCGGCACCATTTGGTAACGCGGGGGCGGTAAGCCTGCACCCACCTCACCCCAAGTCAGAACCACCATACCGATTCCTCCCCGCCTTTCCTGGGACCAATTTTCTCACCTAACTTCTGTGGCCGGCAGGGACATCTGCCAGGATGTGCTTATTCCAGGATTTGCAAAGAAACTAAAGCATCCACCCCTGTCTCTTTCCGTCCCGGAGAGGAAGTCCGCCATTTTCCCCTCAGTCAAAACTTGTCGTCGCCACTCTCCAGCATCAGCCCCACTGGTGGGCAGAGTCGACCAAGAAGTGGTTGACGCCTCCGAGGTTACTTGATGATGGTCTCGAAAACAATATCGTCGCCGCGCCCTTTGCGCAGAAAAAAATGGGTTTAAATGAAGAGAAGTCGTTTTGATGCATGGTCAAAGCGCTTGAGAGTTCGTTTTAGGGAACGTTTCAGTGAGAGAATTAAAACAAACGTTGCTTCTGCTGCGGGTTGAAATGAGGAAGGCCAAACGAGAAGGTAGAAGAATGCGAAGCCGGGTCTGCAAATGAGAACCACCCCTGAGCTGCGCAGAGTGGCAAGCAACATCTCGATAAGGGAATAAAAGCAATCACGTTATGACGCAACAACAGCCAGTGCTGCGAAAGTTGAGAGTGAAGCCCGAATTCTGGCGCATTTTCTCGCGTGCAAAACATTAGCTAAATGATAATAAGCAGTTAGGCCCTGACATGATCCCCACAATCACTCACCAACCGGTGCAGTACGTTTAGAAACTACCGTCACTTTCAGTCACGGCATTCTGCAAGACGTTCCGGCCAGGCAGAAATTTGTACAAGCTTTTGATGGGAGTGGCAGAAATTTGACACACGTACTTGCTGATGGAGGTGGCAAACAAGTTGCCGCACAACGCCTTTGCTGTATCGGTATTGTTTATATTTTTTCCACATCTGAATTTAATATCATCAGTGCTCTGAAGTCTGATTGATTTCATTCCAGCGCATTCAACAGTAAGAAAAATATTGTAGGACTAAGTAGCATGACAAAGTAAATCCTGAAATGATTTTCTGATTCCGCCAAGAAACTTATCAGTACGTTAATCCCTCTATAGTATAACACTAGGTCTAGTTTTAGTTGGATCCATAAGGATTTGCAAGAAAGATTACGCGATCCCCGCGGTCTAAAGAAAAAGGCATTATGAGCCGTGTATAAGAAAGCGGAACCTGTGTTGTTTACTTCGAGGTGTTGTTTTTTTTCAATAAGAGCAAACGTCAATTGAGAGAAACAGCGTGTCCTGAGCACACCTGCCACTGCTCATATTCGTTTCTTGTGCTGCAATGTCGAATCTACTGGCACATTAAAGAACCGCCCAGGGTAGACCCATATTTTTTATCAATGTTGTTGAAAACTGAATTGGAGTACTGGACCGCGGTAGAGGAAGGGAAAGAAACTGGAGCGAGGAGAGGATAATATATAGTACGGTGAGGATGGTGAACTGGTAGAGAAAAGGTAGAGGAGAGGAAGTCGAGAAGCTGAATTGGTCATGTCACATATTCAAGTGAAATGGGAGGGAGGGATGGGAAGAACGATCCAAAGAGGAGGATGTAGGAAGTGAGAGAAGAAGGAAAGAGAAAGGATAAAATGAATGAGAGAGGGAACCGCCGTGTCACGTGACGTGTGAATTCTGCGCCATATTTAGCGTAGAGTCCAAAAATGTTAGTATGGGTCGCTGACTATCCGGTCACGCGTCGTCAATTTCCACCGCTAAAATATAGAGGAAAAACTGTGGTGGTGTCTATGTCGTAGCGGGATTTTGTACATCCATATAGCTGGCGGAAACCAAATCATGGCATAGGTCACGTGACGTCATTTTCTCGCGCCACATTCAGCGGGAAATGATTCTGAAAGGTAGTAGGATATGTGATGTCAATTTTTCTATTAGAATTACATGCTAATAGTTACGTGTCATTTAGGTCACGTAATGTTAAGTTCCCAGCTGAATTTTCGCGGATAATGAACCTGAACAATTGCGACAAACATTACGAGGGAGTTTTAAGTTCGGTAAATCATCATCGAGCTACTATAATGTAATAATTACTTGTGCATTGGTGTGCAAGCTCAATCGCAAACACTCACTTTCGTTATACCTACAGTTCTCCCCAAACTTAACGCCACCACTCAGGCCCCAAACGCGGAGCTCGTGTCGGCTGCTTTACTTCGTTAAATTTACCGCCAAAACGTCTGGCATGCTTTCTCAGGATGGGATGAGAATCGGGGACAACCGCGCATTCATGAGATGTGCCAATCGGCCGCCGCAGGGACTGCATGGAAACGTCAAATGCCGTGGCGGCGTGCGATGTTTGCGGCGCACTGTACTTTATAACTACTGCGGCAATGGACCTACCATTGCCACACAGCCAGCTGGCGGATTTAAACATGATGGCTTCCTAGGTCAGGTTTGTTTCGTAAAGTTGAGGCAGCGAAAGGTAAGGTTCGGGTCGAGTTAGGGTATATTTAGGATTTTGGTTGCTTGGTCAGGTGAGCCCAGGTTATGGGAAGAAAAGGTAAAGGCGGTTATTTTACATACCGTTAGGGTCATGTGAAATGTACAAGCGCACAGACTCTACTGCGCTAACCTACGACCTGCCTATTCCGGCTCGCTAAAGAAGAAAGAGGTACGCGCAATGCCTTTGGGGCGTCCAGCGATCCCGGCAACAATGGACCTGGACACAATGGAAACCAACAGGTCGCGATGAAAAACTCCAGCCTCCGCGTGAGATGTCCAGTGATTTGAGTGCCCTTTCTACGAGCAATCCGGGCGGATCTGTTTTTCGAGACAACTCTCTTCCCCCATCTTGACCCTCTTCTTTTTGTCCCGAAAACCGGGACACGTGTAGGGATGAATCATCCGCCTCTCCGCAAGAGCGCGTCACTTTCATGTCGGGGAAAGCGAAACGAGCGGCCCGACAAAACCCTCCATGATGCAGACGTACGGCCGTGGGCGACGGAACGAATGCTCTCACCGCTTCGAACTGCAACCCTAACCCAAGCCCAGAGCGCGGTGGGAGCTGGGCGGTCGACGGACCAACTCCCCGACCTTCCCTTTCGTCACTTAGGCTTTTCATTCTGCCCACGTCGCAACCAGCTTGAGCGTGAGTCACGTGGCGAAAAGGTAGGCGCATGGCGGGTCCCGCGAGCCAGCAAGCTCACACCGGCCCGTCAGCTTAGCGCTGAAAATGCGAGGTGTAGCCGGGGCGTGCGTTCAGTGGGAAAGAATCAAAGAGCGCGCGGTGCGAGTTGGGCTCGAGGGGCTCCAGAGGCCTGTCATGACACCAAATGAGAGTAATGGTGTTAAGGGCGGTCGAGTAATGCAATAGTAATGAGTAGTAGCAGCTGCGCATAGTGGTCACAATAGTGGAGAGCAGTAGTAGTAAGCTTTCGAGAGCCTACCCGCAGTCGTCGTGGAATACAATCCAGCGCCCACTCCTGGCCGAGCGGCAGAGCATGGATTGTTGTGCATTTCGCTTCTTCCTCTGGCGATTGAATCCCTCAGGTGCTATCTCATCGCCTGATGCCGCGATCTGATTGTTGCTGGAGCAAACACACGATGCTTCAGGAACCGGATCTGAAAATAGGACAGGTGGGGAATGAGAGGCCGATTGGGTGATCCTCGATTGTGTCCCCATCACGCAAAGTTTGGTGGCACGCCACATAGATGGCGCCACCCCAAAAAGAAGCGAAAGGCAAAATGACCCATTAGTTTTGCAAACAACCTGACTCGTTACTGGCAATTTCTTCGCAAATCTGTGCACGAACCACGCAAGTTTACTTCAGGAGACTCATGATATAATTAATGCATGGGTTCTGTTTGTCCGTAGCCTTTACGTTCCAAGTTTCAGCGCGATAACGTGGAAGCCGAGCTGAGGAGCCAGCTGAGGCGTGTCGCGGTTGATTCTACGGCGTCGATTCTACTCCGCCTGCAGAACTGTTCGGCGATCTAGCGCTAGTTTCCGCTGTTGGCATGCAAGCAAGATAGCGCTTCAGTATTAATAGGATGGGAGAGGAATGTGTTAGAGGAAAAAGAGATACTGCGTTTTTACCAAGCGGTCTTCTTCAGGTAGAAGACCATTTGGTTACAACGTCATCCCTCCCCCCTTTTCTCTGGTAGCTCTTTTCTATTTTATATCCCTGCTAATTTACTAAGAGTGCCCGGCAAAACCCCACATTAAAAAAAAAAAACATAAAAAAATTTCTAATGTCTCTTTTTAAGCAGGTGTTTTTCGACTTGCGATGATGCCACTCAATTTGTTTAGAGCTCTGTGACTCTTATCTATGTGCCTCCAAATAAATGAGGTAAAATTAAAAAAAAGAAAAATGTGAAAGCCGTTACAACTCCCTGTAATGCCGAATTGACGCTGCCTCTGACCAGTAGGAAGGGTACTGAGGGCTGAATCATTCAGGGGAGAGGTGACCCTCGGGAGGGGTTCCGGGGGATACCTGGCCCCCCCCCCCTCCCTGAGCTCTTTCCGGAAGGAACCCTGGGTCCTCCCTGAGATCCTCCCGAAGGAACCCGAGCTCCTCCAGAGGTCTTCGGGGGACCTCGTGGGGGCGGGGGGGGGGAGTCACGTGATCTCGGGGAAAGGTGGGGGTGTCACGTGACCTCGAGGGGGGGGGGTCACGTGACCTCAAGGAGGGGGCTCAGGTGACTCCCCTCTCCCCGACGTCCTCCTCGAAGGAAACCGAGGGCCTCCCGAGGTCCTCCCGAAAGAACCCGAGGTCCTCCGAGGTCCTCCCGGGAAGGAACCCGAGGTCCTCCCGAGGTCCTCCCGAAGGAACCCGAGGTCCTCCCGAGGTCCTCCGGAGGAACCCGAGGTTCTCCCGAGGTCCTCCCGAAGGAACTCGAGGTCCTCCCGAGGTCTTCCCCGAAGGACCTCGGGTTCCTTCGGGAGGACCTCGGATTCCTGCGGGAAAATTTACCCATAATGCACCGCGCGGTTGCGCCGACGGCGACGGCGACGCCGACGCCGCTCAAGCCGGAAACGGACGCCTAAGAGCTGCGCTCTAAAAAAAAAAACATTCGAACGTGACGTCAAGGAGCGCTCTCGGTTTTGGGTAGGATTTAGTGGATGCTCAGCGAAATTCCCCCGGTTGCCTATAGTGCACTGCGGTCTGTGGACTCCAATGCCGCGCTCACAGACGAGTTGCAGCCCCTTTCAGCGACCTCACGCCGATGGGACGGAGGTGCTTCTCAGGAAACGAAACTCCGGATTAGCACTTTATGGAGGCGCCACAGACCTGCCACCGACAACTCGGTAGCCGCTTCACCGGGCGACTCGCCGACGCCGACGCAACACCAAGAGCGCATCATTCGTTTGATCCAACCTTTTAACCAATCGCCTGACAAGAAACTCGCTGTCGTCATTCCTCAACGTCACGCAGTGCACTTAATTTTACGTTTCTGCCGCCGTCTCCGTTTCCGGCGCGATTACTGCCGTACCTGTTCAATTGATTGGTGCGGCATCCAAACGTTTGTTCTGCTTAGATCTTGGTCAACAGATCTACGAGACGTGACTGACGCCCATTTTTATTCTCAAAATAAGCTTCCGAATTGCAAATCAGGTCGCTTTAAGTTCTATTTCGACGTGATTTACAGCCAGCGGTACGCCGTCGCACTACACTTCGGTTGCAGTGTGCCCAGCGCGACAGAGTCACCCAAACTCAGCATCTTAACGTTAAATATCACCGCTTTTTTTTCTTTGGGCCGCAACGGGACTGACAGTTTGCAACACAACAATAGTGGCCCATACCTCACGAAGTTTGGCCGTCCGCCGGCGTCAAAACACAATACAAGATGTCAATTTTGTCTGCTACCGCAAACTTCGTCAGCCTCAAGCGCGTTCGTTAGCAGAACACGAGAAAATGCAAAGTGCGCGTCAGACATTTCGCAGACGACTTCACATTGTCAGCCGCTCGCGCGGTTCGGAAACTGCACCAAAGTTAAGAAACATGTCGTTAATAATTATGTGGTAATTTTATTTCTCGACGATTTAATAAACTCTACTTTAAATTAAAGAATACATCTGACATGGCGCGTTCTCTATAGTAGAGTTTCCTACAATCCCTAGTCTATCGCCGATGATGATGATGATGATGATGCGGCTTTTCCCTTTATACCGGGCGAGCTCGAAGAGTCTTCGTGGCCCTAGCCAAAAAAACTATAAGCTTCTGTTCTAAAGTTTCTTCCACCAGTGTTCCAGACGCGCTTTCGTCCTTGCACGCACTGCATGGGAGACATGTCAAGCCTGTCTTGTGGAGGGTCGTCTGCTCCACCCGCACGGAGGTTGTCTGAGTCCACCGTTGTTTTAAAACCCAGTGCACATGCTAGCATCGCCTCCGAGTGAAGCCGGCGATCTACTAGTGGGGTTGGCCGCAGGCACTCACAGTGGAGCACTAGGTGTTCAACTGTCTCAGGTTTTTCTCTGCAGGCGCGGCACATCGTGGAAACCACCTTGGGGTCAAACCGCTCCCGGTAGACCAAAGTTCGTAGAGCACCCGCTCGAGCCTCGAACAGAAGGCGGCTGCCCAAGCTATTGTCATAGAGCAGGTTTCAGCCGCGATCAGTTGCTTGCTTTTGCTGTACACCAGCAGCGTTGGCTTCGCTTGAGCGGCTTCAAACCACTGGAAAACCTCCTCTCGCGTACTCTGCTTCTCACTTGTGGCCTCCAACCTCTCACCGCCACTACCTCTAAGGGTTGGGCAAGAAGCCATACTTCTTTGGAGTTGATAGAGGCGTTTCTGCCACCTTGTTCGTGTCCCAGTCATGTTAGTGTGTACAAAAAGTTTTTGGCCCATCGGTTTCGATCCATGTGGCGGAGTCGTGCATCGTAGCTTATTTTGCCTGAGTTGGCTCCCTGGCTTCGAAGCTGGACCATCCTAGGTCTCCTGGACAGCTTCGTTAGCCACGATTTCCGTGGCAGCCTAGAGCTGTCGTCCCACTGCTCGTTGTCGTCGCTCTAGAACTTCGTAATTCACCAGGGACGCACACCACAGCATTAGCTGAAAGTCAAGCCCGGAACCGTTACTGCCTTCCACACTTCCCACGTGGCAACAGGAACCTATTGCAGCTCCAAGAGACTTCTTTTTCGGAGGACGTTGGCCACCGCGCGCCTGCTGACAGGCGAAGATGCGCGTGCTCTCGAAGGTATTCCGCGTATTGGCTGAGAATGATACCCCAGATATTTGTGCCGAGTCCTGATGTGGCACCACCCCGTCGCCCAACTGAAGTGTACAGCAAAGCGTATCGCTGGCCCCTGAGAACTACAAGCGCAGATTTTTTTGCACGTTGAAGCCTAGCCGTCCTGTAGGTGCACAAGCCTCACGCAGTGCCGCTATATCCAGCCATAGCCGCTGCAGTAATCTTCCGCTGTCTCCAGCCGGGCTAAACAACAATGTCGTCGGCGAAGCTGATGGTTCCTGGAAGCTTACCCAGTGCAACTTCCTCATGCCATCCTCTAGGTGGGGCAGCAGAAGCCCAGACTCTCTGACCGAACTCGGCCTCTCCTCCCATCCCAGGCCACGTAAAGCATGTAAAGGAGCGGGGAGAGTGGACACCCCTGTCGAAGTCCCCTAGTCGCTATTCACGTCTCGATTCTACACCTTCATGTTCCTGCCCTCCACCTTATTGCCCCCCATAAGGGGCGATTGAACGCAGGAAACACATTCACTGTTGTGGCAGGCTCAAGAAATTTCCAGACACTCGAATGAGCAAGCGAACGAGGGACATCATTACATAAGCTAGCAGTATCCAGAAAGCAGCAGCAGTGGTCATGCTGCTCCTTTCTGGCTACCTCGATGTCCGATGATTGTGAACAGATTGTCCTCAAGTCTACGCCCTCGACGAAAGCGCCACTGCAGCTCAGTAAGGTTGCCCAGCCTCCTTCTGCCCATGCAACCATCCTCTCCTTGAGCATGTAGCCACGCGAATACTCTGCATCGTCGTGCCTCGTAACCGTCAGAGGCCTGTATTGCTGCGTAGCAGGTTAGGCGATCGTCTCCTTTTTTTCGGGATCAAGACCACCGTTGCCGAGCCTCAGGCCACCTGGTATAGATTCTGTTCCACAGGGGATGTCGTTCAGGATGGAGCGCTGAGCTGTTGTCTGGAGTCCTTTTCCAGCGCTGGCGCACCGTTGCCGTTGACACCATCACAGGCCGCGGAAGGTCGTTCTTCAGGTAGATTAGCGGCCACTCACACTCGCCCCCCCGACTTCACCACCCGGCTGACATCGGAAGGGGACCGCGGCCATGTCCATTCGGCTTTTCTGGTAGTGGTCGTTACACCTGGGCGAAAAGACCTTCTTTCAGGTACGTCGTGAGGTGTGCGCCTCCATGGTCTTTACTGCTTGTCCTGGTGTGCGCTCATCGAGTGACGGGAGTTGATTTGCTCTCGACCGTCCAGTGGCACCCATGAAGCTCCAAGCTTCCGCGAAGCATCTTTTCCCACTGGAGCGAAGGCCGCCGCGAACGGTACGTAGGTCCGCCGTCCCGTATTTTTTCTTGGATGACCCAGCTTGAGCGTAGTTGCTTCCGCGTTTGGTAGAGCTTCTCCAGTTTTGTACGATTATGGGCCCATTCCCCGATCCGAAGGGACTGGCGATGTTCTCTGTTTGCGGCTTTGCCCGGCTAGAATGGCTGTCTTTACTTCCAGATGTCCCACCAACGCTTCGCTTCTTCTGCGTCCGTTGGGGCGCATTCCTCAGGCCTGCTGCTGATGAGACGTTAACCGCCTGGTAGAGCGTATCCACATGTAGCCTCCAGCATTGCCTAACCGTTGCTCTTCTCAAAGAGGTTCCTGCCACCTTTGCTGCGGCATCCTCGGTAAGGTAGGGCCGCATGTGGAGTTTGAGGTGACACCTCCCTCGCGCGCCTTCTCCCATGCTGCCCTGCTGAATACCAGCTTCAGACGATTGTGGTGGTCGCTGCCACAAACGCTGTGCTCACCATCCTCGTCTCATAGCACCTGCACAAGAAAACGACCAATGCTCCTGTGACACCGAGCAACAACCCATAGCAAGTTTTACCTTGCGCACCGCGGTACACCAGAATCGCCGCACGATGCCCCGGAGGTTCACCGTTCTAGCCGCAACGCTCCCGCCATGGTTTACCCGTCGTCCGTCGTCCATCTTCCCACCCGCATCAAGCTCATGCGATATGTCCGTTAAAATCACCCGCGATGAGCACGTCCTCGTCTTGTCCAACCTCCGCGCATCCTTCGCAACACAGTCCACCCAGACTCTTCGTTCTCTTTGTCTCCCGTGCACTTCCCACAGAAAAGAAGAGAGTACACACACAGCGCTACTGGCATGCGTAGCGCAGCTCGCCTGTCAGCCAGAAAGGCCCTGGTCGGCACCTTCGGGATCCCTGTGCCGAGCGGTCGCGCGGCGCTCGCAATGCTCTACACCTCCTCCACGTGGCTGTCCCTCTTCACGATTGCCCCTCCCAACACCAATCTGTCCTGGTGCACCGGCGGTTCTTCAAGGTCCCGGAGTGTGCGTTTCCAGTCACGCCAAAAATGAGCCAATGTCCTCACCTCTCAGGTGCGCTCTCTGCAATTCCTCCCATTTTTGTTCCCTCCCTTTGCTCCGCCGGAGGGTTAAGAGCCCCACCCTAACAGGCGTCCGTTCGCTACGCTTGCGTCGCCGTCGTTTGCGCCTCACTTCATAGCGCCCGGTGCCTGCCCTTTCATCCGTCTTCAACCGCTGGGATAGGGTGGACCAATGCCCCCCACTCACTGTTCCCTCGTCCCTCAGCTGCTGACGCACTATCTCTCTGTCACCGGCTTACCGCAGGGCAGTTAGGGTTAGCCGTCGGTCCACAGACTTGCACTCGTATGTTGCGTTGAGGGCGCAGCAGGTATCATCGGCGTAATAATCCCCGGAATCTACCAGCTTCTTGTCGCGGTATCCTCGACGAATCCCACTGACACCAGTTGGTCAATCAGTCTGGTGCGAGAGTCCTTCCGGAGCGAAGCCCCTCTCTGCCAAGAAGGTGAGCTCAGGAGCGGCGCTGCGTACCCATGTGCCCGAGGAACAGTCTGCCTGGAGCCGATGTCACGCATCTGGTGTCTTGGTCGCTAGGCCGCTGGCACTGCGCCTGTTGTAGGGAGGAAGAGAGTGCCATCCGTGCACCCTTTGTTCGTGTAATGGAACCGAAGGTGTCCACGACATCGGTGTGACTCCTTGATGTAACCATCTTTGATGCAGTGAGTGCATTGTCTTCGACTGATCGCCTGTACTCATCCTGGGCCTCTGCGCTCTCTGCTGGTTTCCTGCTCTTTCCTCATGTTGTTCTCCCCGTATCCGGCGTACCAGCTTCCCCTTCGTCTGTCTAAAAAATGCCTCACCCTGCCACACTCTACGATGGCTTAACCAGAACCACAGTCCTGTGGCCGCCGAGCAGTCCGTCTTTCCGAAAGCTGAAATCGTTAGCAAGCTCACGTCCCTGCTGAGATCCACAGGCACTTGGCGCTGGAATCTTTTGCATAGTAGCACCAGCTTGGCGTTTAGCAACATCACGCCTCGCTGCGCACTACCTTGCCTTTTGCTGGTGACCTCTGGGACGGAGCAGATAGCCAGGTTGCTTTACGCCTGCCCACTTCCCTGCTGATGAATGCACAACATGGTCAGGTTGGCTCTCCTCGCAGCAGGTCATTCAGGCCTTCCCATGCAAGGAAATATACGTGCGGGAGACTACCCGCGCCTCCAGGCGTTCGTACCCGGCAAAGTCATGTTGTGGGCATCCCCAGCTGTCGCCTTTCTGTTGAGCAGCACCTCAACGCTGCGCCCATCGTCCATCTTTTCGCTAAACGCTTTACGGGTAATTCTCTCCACATTGCTGTCCCCTACAAGCAGCACTATCGCACAACTCCGCGGGGAGGTCTGTCCTTCGCTTTACCAGCACGCGACGTTCCTGCTGTCACCGGGCTGGCACTGCTGCGCAGAGCATGAGCTGTCCTGCACTTCCTCTAGATTCTCCTTGTTCCAAAGTTTGGACGTTTCTTCGCACTTTAGTTCGAAGGCAGTCTGACTGCGGTCATCCACTGTTTCCGAACGTGTCCCTGTCTCACCGTCTGTCCTGCTGTTTTCCATGCTTCCCTGAGCAACAGCAGGTCCTTGTACCGTAGTCCCAGGCGTCAAGGCCCTCCTGACACCTCCTTTCTTCTGATGGTCTCCCGGCGTCGCCGTCCCACTGTTCTTTTTCACAATTTATTACAGGTTGCAGTCAATACTGGACCCATCAAGAAGGCTGTCCAGTGTTTGTCTTAAGCTCTTACCACGCGATGTTCTAGTTCTGCCACTCGGCCTCCTAAAGTTTTGGATTGTAGCGTTGTTCCATTTTGGTTCCACCTTGAGGAGTTTGCGATCTCTTCTAAATCCTCTGGATAATCCACGTTCACACTGTCTGCCAGCTCATCCATCCTCGTCCGTGCTGACTTGTCTGTCATCTACCGTGCAGCATTTTACATATTCTGCACACGAAATGAGCATCTTCAGCCTTCTTCACCAAAGGAGTTTCAAAGTCAGTCTCTGAAATGTAGACCACCATCACCGCACCTGCCCGCAGCCAATGGGGGATCACTTTCGTCGCACCTTTCCCCGCCCCATTCAGTTGCAGGCCTGCTTGGAGAGCTCGTCATTCAGTCGACGCTGCGTCATCTTGACCATCGCCCGTTCTGATGTAGATGGAAGCATGCCGTCCTGAATCCCGGGAGAGTAGACATTGCCTCTCAGGGTGCCAAAAAACGCTCCCTCACTGGTCGTTGAGCATGCCAGCACCAGCTTGCCTTCCGAGTCGGGAAGTGAGTAGAAGCTCCACCGGCAGCACCGCAGCTGCGCCAGCTTCCGCCGTCGCTCTTCCCGGCGATGTCTCCTCCCACTGCACAGCTGTTAGCAGATCGCTGGAGACTTCCGGGTGGCTGCTTTCAGTCACGCTCTAACAGCTCGCTTTAGAACCAGCCAGAAAGTCCTCTTGCTTTAAAGCTCCTGTTTAAGATCTGCGACCTTCATCTTCATCGCCATCTTCACCTTCTACGTATGCCGCCGCGCCACTCTGTCGTAAGACAGAAGCACCTTCCGGCAGAAGCCGCCAGAGGACACAATCCGGTCGCACCGCTGCGGAAGGTTTCAGTGGCCGTTTCCACCGCCTGTCTATCTTACACCCTGCTCGGGACTTGTACCGCCAGGCAATTGTCAAGGTGTCAGTGACAACACGGAGCGACAGTTCAGTCTGCTTCTTGCGAATGGGGTTGCAGTGACGTCAGAACGCCGAATTCTGATTGGCTTTGATTGGAAGGATAGTGGGTAGTCGTCAATTCTAGATGCCTTGAGACCCACCGACTGCCCTTCCAATCAGAGCCAACCAGAGCCTGGTGTTCCGACGTCACCGCCAACCCCTGCGCAAGAGGCAGACGATCTTGCGCTCCTTAAAGGTATTATTACTATAGTCGGTGACAGCCCAAGCAGCACGGAGTTTGGCGAGTCATTCGATGATGGCTGGCAATGGTCCTTCGGCCAGTGGCCGAGACAGTGACCAGCCATTGGCCGATGACTGGCCTTTCTGCTGGCCACCGGCCAATGGCCACTAGGCCATTGAACAAAAGACCATCTCCAGCCATTGACCAATGCTTGGCCAAATTCCGTGTTCCTTGGGAGGTCAAGAGTGAAGTGGAAGCTCCTCCCACCTCTTTCCACTTCAGCAGAGCGAAGGCTCCATAGAAGCTCACCTTCTTTCCAGCGAACGCTCTGCTAGAGAGGAAAAAGGGTGGGAGGAGCTTCCACTTTGTTCTTGACCTGACAACATACTAGTTGGAGCAGGTTTAGTTCGATGCCTGGAACGCATCTTCGACAGGAGTTTTTACCGCGTGCAAAAAGTGGTCCCTCGATTTCCGCCTGATGACGTCATGCAACTGGGATGTCGTCGGTTGCGATCCCGGTGCTATCACGGCAGCGGTGGTAGGACGTGCTAGAAAGGCCTGTTCTGCTGCAAGTAGTTCTTCAACTTGGCAGCCGACGCAGGCGTCCGCAGTCGATAATGAAACGCCGTGACAAAATGGATTGCACTGCGCTGCGTTTTTTTTCAATGTGGAACGAAGTATAAAATTACAGTAACTAACAGTTTATAAGATATTGGGCGTGGCGAGTGGCAAATATTTTATTAGTAAACCACAGCGAAGGGAATTGCTGCAAAATAGAAATCGCCACCAAGTCGGCTTATGTGTAGTGGGGCTTGGCATTCTACGCTAATATGTTTGAATTTAGTACTCTACACTATAGTGTTTGAGTAAACAAGATGCAGTTTTGGTGTTTGGTGGTCACTCAGTGGAACTTATACGGAATCATACGTAAGAAGCAAACATATTTTGGTCATAACACGAAACAAAAACAGCATTTAAGGGTGGAAATGAGGGTTGTCGTGCAGGCGAGCTGGTTATCGATCTTACTGGAAAGCGCAGGAGACGAGGGGCTTTACATAAAGAAGTCACTGTAAATAAAACTTGCATCTGTGTTTCTGTGTTTCGAAAGACGGTGCTGTGATTCGCCCCGTTTTTGTGTGTCCTCAATCTAAATTTTATTTTTCAGTTTGGTAGCTATTTTGCAGACACTATATTATAAATTGTTATGATTATACCAGGTTATTTTCTTTGACTAGGCGCTGAAGGTGGCAGCCTTCCCTGCTTTTGCAGGGGTGTAATCAACTTCAGGTTCCGTTCGCGATTGATTAAACTCAAGTTTGAAAAGTTTTGGTATGATACCCACTAAAATACAATTTTGAATGTACGCAACCTTCAGAGATGTGCGTCACTGCCATATGCGCGTGCGCAATGCGCTCCGTAAAGTTTATGAAATAATCTGGATAAAGATTTCAACTATGTTTTCAGGCATTTCCGGCGCTTCAGAACAACGGGTCGTAGAGGTGAACCTCGGTAGTCCCGATGGGCTCCTGTTACAGGCGAGGCTTCTGTACACAAACTAAAGCGTTCTGCTCCCCCCTGTAACCCCCTTGCATACCCTTGGAAGAACATGGCTATCCGTTTCGTCTGACTTGCTGAGTTATCCAGGCGCCACATCGTTCTATAGCAGAACCGTCTAGTCAGAATGTCCCTGCAGAATGTTCTACCAGAACGCTCTTGTCGCTAACACAAGCACTCACGGGAAATAACATCGACGGCCCTTTTAAAGACACGCATAGCGCGAACTCTACTAAGAGTCTTGAGGTAGCATACATGCTTCGCTGAGCGTTTGTTCTGAATATATTTATCTTGCTGAGGAGCAATTCTTAGAATTGGATAACCCTACCAATAAGGTCATTTGGTATATTTAGGCAGATTTGATTAGTTGCAGTTGACTAAGCTCACTAGTATAGTTGACTTTTGGCTTTTAATTATTCATTCGTTTACAATAAATCTAAGTCATTCCAGGTTCAAAAATAAAAAATGGGACACTCAAAGAAGAAAAAAAGAGAAAACAAGTTTCTCCGATTGCTTCTAAAATAAATATATACCCCTATATTCGTAAGTGAACTGCCCCGACAGCCTAGGTGCTCCGCACAAACACTATTACACTGCCGTTTTTAAATTTAATCGAATCAGTGTATCGCTAACAATAGCGAAGGCGCACTCTGATGTAATGCGATGCATGACATCCCATAACACTGTGCCGTCACGTGGCCAAATTCAGCGTGAATATCGTGGCATCGTGAGAGACGCTGTACGGAACCTGTGAAGTGACAATGTTACGACACTTTAATTTCAGCGAATTCGGCAGTCAAATTATTCACATAAATTTACCGGGCTTGGACGTTACACGGAACACGCACATAATACGTTACGAAACATAGCCAATTATGGCTGTCGCCTTTAAAAAATAATTATGATATGCCGTTCTAAAGAGCAACAACAAGTCGTCACCAGAATCCCAACATAGAGAGGAACAGCAGGTAAGAAATCAATACACGACAAAGAGGTTGGCCATAAAACAACGAACAATAAGAATCAGCTTTAAAAAACCATATCATTTACATCAGCAGACACATTTAACCAATAGTTCAATACCCACACCCCTAAAAAGCGAGGAAAACCGTACGTATAATATATTTACATGAGACATTAACATGGACACGGCTTTGGAAGAACACACTGTCTATGCATTCAATTTTGTTCCTTACACTCAAAAAAAAAAGAAAATCTTGAAAGGGAAGCGATCATTGGTCGTCTGTGCTTCATGAGTACACGAACAGCGTTAAATTGTTTGAGAAAATACATTATTCAGTAAACTTTAAACTTGTGAAATTTTTTATTTAATACATATAAATATAAATAGCGCTTTCCACAGTCTTCATTCTACAGTATGAAGCGAAACTTGTGTATCAAGCATTTTCTGCAAATTAAAACAACAATAAGTGAAAATGCGCACACGTTTCCACCAACGAGACTTCAGCAAAGCTCAACGGGCAGCAAACGTTCTCTGATGTGTGCGCACTAATGCGGGTTAACGGCGGAGTTATCGTCATCCCAAAGGACGCTCCTGCTTGCATGAGCGCACACTCGATCTGGGATTATATTGCATCCCAGCCCCTTCAAACTACGAGTTTTAAGAACTGTTTATTTATTTAGTCGCGCACGCAAGAGTTGTATCTCGGTGAATTGCGGGACTCTCTCTTGCACAAACACATGTGTGTAAACTTCATTCATACCGCAAAGTCTGGCATGGAAACATCGCGTGTTGCGTTGAACTCTGTGAAAACGAAAACAAGTGAAACCAAATAACCAGACTCGAGTGTTTCTTTTCAGAATAAAAACATATGCACGCGCGTACACAGACAAAGTACTCACAGACTCAAAACACAAGCAATCTCAGACTAAAATACACGTAACCCGTACGCACGCGATCGTTTACACGCACGAACCCACGCATTTATTCAGACAAAAAACTGGCTTATAACAACACCCCTCAGAACGCAAGGGCCGCGGTGCTTGATTTTCGCCATCGCGTTACGAAACGGACACGAATGCTGATCGAAGAAGAGTGCTGCGGCATTGTTCGGTGACGACTCGAGCTCTCAGTGATCGAACACGAGTCCCTGTCGAACTCTGACTCCGTATTCGTTTTCAATATATGCCAACGCGCTGACCTCCGCTAGGAAGCTGAACAAATCCAGCATTAAGAGGCGTATGCACAAAAAACATCAACACGCACGTAAACACACGTCCGAAAAAAAATAACGTAAGCATACCGAAGCTTGCATGTACACAATCCCACGCGCAATCACAAACCCACATTCATAAATGAGCACGGAAGGCACAGCAGAGACTCCTCATACATGGGCGCATACACGTAGACTTAAACACGCATACAAACAGATGTACCAAACCAAATGCACACTTAAGCCCACGCAAGCAGACACACACATACATGTACACACAGACACACACAGACACTTTCAGTCAAACGTGGACGATCATACATACACACAAAAAGTTCAGACTTAAGCACTCGCAAACATATAATATACACACAAACATACCGAAAGCACAGGCAATCACATACAAACGTTCATGATTACACACTCATAAAACAGAATAACACGGACATCAAACATGCACAATAAAAACACAAAAAATGGTAATCCGAGCCTCTGGTAGAACACCACATTTTGGAAGATCACACGAACGTATACAGACACACAAACACAGATTACGTGCACACTCACGAAGGCATGGCAGGCAAAACAAAATATTAACAAGCAATATAGGTACAAATAAAAGTAGTAGTACATGCATCTGACGAAACAGGAGGTCATGTGTAAGTTCGCGCAAGCAAAAACACACGCCATACACTAACATACAAAACCAAGGATTCCCTAGCAGATACAGACACAGAAAGAAAGGCGTAACACGTTTCTCTGGAGAAAAAGGGGGTATATGCGGGTCTCGCACAAACGCCGACTTTAACGCAAACACAAAACATATGCACATACAAAAACACAAAAAACAAACATCTACACGCATACACACGAAGAATGCAGAAAGGAGTAACCCATCAAAAAGAAAGACACAGGAAAGCTGGTGAACTAACTCCAGAATAAACGCACATAAACTCACAGACAAACGCACGCTATCACCCATACACACGAAACACACCCACATTCTCAAACACAAGCAAGAAACATTCAAGATCAAATATAGCCAAAATAAAAAAATAGGGGTAACCCGTGCTTTCGGTAAAAAGGGGGTTATTGGGAGCAAGTGCCAGCTAGGAAGCAAACGCCGCTAACGGCTCTGCCAACCCGCAGGAAGTCCCTTCTCGTGGCAGCTTAGTCGCTGACGGCGCAGACAAAAGCTCTCTTTAATAGCGCCCCGCACTCCGGGAAGTCCGTTCCTCCGTCTCCAAGTGCTTAAGGGGCGGCAGTAAACAGGCGCCCTGTTTTGTTCGCAGGATTCCCAGCGCCGTCTGGGAGGCGCCTGTCCTACTTCCTATACTCCGTCTCATTCTACGATGGACCACAGAGGAAGAAACGAGCTATCGAGGCCAATTCAATGCGGTGTTAGCAGGGAGAATTAAGGCCAGTTCACACATGCAGAAGAACAATACAAGCATATCGCTGACCTCGCCCTAAGCGCGTGCTGACGGGAGCATTCACCAGCTCTGTATCGCACCGTCAAAACTGTTGCTCATGGCAGACAATAGATAGCTGACGACACGTGAGCAGCGCTTCATCAGTTCAGTGCTTGCTGCAGGTAACAGGCGGGTCGATCGGTCGATCGGTCGATCGTTTCGATATCTCCCATAGAGATAGGGAGTTTTAGTAGACCGTTCCAATACGTCCGATAACGATACCCGGTGCTGTGCGAGTGCATCGTATGCTCCACGGTTATCGTTATCGGAGTTTTCAGAACGGTCTACGTAAACTTTTTTTTGCCCGATACTCTGTGGGCACTCTTGCCCATGAACCCCATCACTAGAGAATAGAGTTTTAGAAAACCGTTTCTGTCCATGCGGTATACGGTACGATGGGCCCTCCGGTACGCACTGCGCATATGGGAGACTTCCGTGGTAGCGGATGCGCAGTTTTGTACGGGACGGCTGAACGTACCGTACGGGATGTGCAAAAACGGTTCCCTAAAATTCCTAGTTTAGTAGATCGTTCAGATGCCGTCCATAACGATAACCATATGATGCACTTGCAATGGCGTCGCGGAGTATCGGGTACCGTTATCGGAGGTATCTGAACACTAAAACTCCCTACTATCGGGTATTGCTATCGCAGTGCCAAAAGTACCATGTTACGGCGTCATTCGCCTTTCTGCACATGTCTGCTATCACCGCCTGAGCCAATCAAGCCCAGTACATGCGCCGTGACCTTGCGGTT
This sequence comes from Ixodes ricinus, assembly GCA_037355805.1. Classification (NCBI taxonomy): domain Eukaryota; kingdom Metazoa; phylum Arthropoda; class Arachnida; order Ixodida; family Ixodidae; genus Ixodes; species Ixodes ricinus. Next base: position 20,067 of record JAZHYW010059840.1, on the reverse strand, counting down.
TTAGTCTGTTCGTATGTGTTTTATGTATCTTTAGGCAATCGGCAGCACTTGAACTTCTGATAAAACGAAGTATTAAACACCCTTGTGCCATTTCACTTTCGGCAGGGGCTCGTAGTCGCGAGAAGCCTTCACATTACTAGACTGGCCGAGAGGCTTGCAAGCTCCACTGCGGTCCACCTTAAGGTGAGGCGGAGTAAAGCAGTCTGTGTCCTTTCAGCAAAAAAATCGACGCCGGAGGTTTTTCTCTTCATTTTATTGGCGTCTCCGGACGCGAATGACTCTTTGACCCGAACAGTGGGGAAGAATACCAAAAAGAATTGTTAAAGAAAACTTTGCGAAAGTAGGGATTGACCCTGTAAGTGATGGTGTCGCAACATGGCGATTCGCTCTAAGCACGCCGTTGCTAGGGCCGTTGTTATGCAAAATGCATGTGGGCTCAATGAAAATTTAGAATCTGCTTGGTGAATAAGGGAATACTTTTTGTAAGCGTGGCGTTTCTCGATATCTAACCATGATGACTTTTTCATTATGAACAATGCCATGAAGCGATGATGAAAGTCCTAAATATAGTTTCACAGCCTGTTTTGCCTTGCTAGTAGACGACACTGATGGCTTCGCGGATCCAGTGGTTTTTTTAGGGAGTAGGTGACTGCGTCATGTTAAGTAGGTGACGACCGACGAAATCTGTATTCGCGGATTCAACGTTCTGCTGGATTTCGGAATCGACAAGTGCCCTTGCCTAGCTTTAAATGACGATCGAGTGCGGGAGCGCGCGAACGCCTTTGAGTACAGGCTTCCGCAATATTTGAGTGGGGTGAAAATACTTGTGAAGCCGAATCACGTACTACGACAACTCGAAGGTGTGAACGTCGAAGCGCACGTCAGCACACGTCCCAAGGAGTTCTGACGTCACTGAAGTGGCCTCTGTGCATGTATGTGTGATCAACCGAACTGTCCTTAAAAGAGACGCTTCAAACACGTGCCAGATTTCAGACGCCATCGCTTACTTTTCTCGTCTTAGCAAGAGCCCTATATAAAGAGAGTTTGGCCATTCACTTGGAAGTATAGAGCAAAGGTGGAGGTACCATTGGCCGAAAGCGGGCTGGCCGTGTTCCAGGACGTCTTCACAGATTCGATTGTGGCCAGCGAGAAGACGCAAACAATGCTCTGGTGGTGGTCGCGAGAAACAAAATTATTAATTGCGTCGGTGTAACTTTCGGTGACTAAAAATATGGTGCACGTAATTTTTCGATCGCGATCGCGCAAAATCTTCATCTAGGAGAACAATCAACATGATCCGCACGCCAGGCGCCGGGGGCCGGGATTATGCTGTCCGAGCGGTAAGACTCGGTCGGAGAAAAACAGAGGTCGAGCGGCACCATTGCATTCTTACATATTTTCGCATGTTCATAATCGAGACATCATGAACACTACATTTTCAACCATTAAGCGTTACTTCATTTAAAACTCAAGCACTTATTGAAAGTGTTTCTCGCTACGCGGCAAGGGCAGGGGATGCTTTTCAGCTTCTGGTGGGCCAAGAGAGCATGCAAGACTTCTGTCTCCGCCGCCCCGTGTACGCCCTGGCCTTGTTTGCTCCTCCCATTGGCCCAACTGTTTTTATATACGACGTTGGCGCTTACCCAGATAGCGAGTCACTAAAACCGGCGTTGGTGAGCCTCCACAAAGGCCAGTGCTGGAGAGGACACAATAGAATCTAAAATGGAAATAACCTGGCCTGTTATGGTAATGAAGTGAAGTAAACGGAAAAGGAGGAAACCACAACTTAAGGTTGCTTATGGCGGCGCCCATGAACAGCTGCTTGAAAGCGCGTATAATTACCTCGTGTTTTTATCCAGCTTTTCGCTATTTGATGTCGTACAGAAAACGAAAAGAATAAACAAAATTGTTTTTTCTGTGTAATGGTTATAATCAGGTACGGAACACACACACACACACACACACACACACACACACACACACACACACCAATATTGCAAGCCTGAAAAGCGAAATGTGGGGTCTCAAACCGAAATGTTATGTTATAAAAAATATCACTTTATTACAATGCGCGTTAACTCAAAATATAAAAGAGGGCCTGCAGATGATCTGATGTCATGCTGTAAACACTTCTGTCGCTGTATTTTAGCAGATCTCCATACCTGTGAATTTTGACAGACAGCGTCCCGTATCGCAGGCAAATACAATTAGATTTTTTTGAAAAACGTGATGAGTTTTTTTTAGTCCTTTTATTTTCCCAATAAATACAAGCTGAAAACCGTAATATTCTGCAAACGATTAAACTGTTGCAGACAGCATACTTAAGTCATTCCCGTATGCGTTCGTCGTCTGCAGCAGCCACCTGGAGACGTCTGGAGGACAAGAAGTAGCCATCGCCAATATTTCAGAAACTCCCGATTCTCGGCAAACTTCTGTCGTGGTATGTGTGAACAGAAGGCTTCTCATGTATATTATCTTAGGTGTTTAAATTTGACGTCTGATATCTGAACAACGATCCTTTCCTAACTAAATTCAGTCCCATGGATTCGTCCATAGCAACGCCCCTAGCCACAGTATGTTTGGAGCTGTGACGCCACATTTTACCCCTTTAGCAGTGCCGCGCCAGATTGCGGCGTTGATTCCCGAACTATGCCCACTCGCTTGGAGTGGTCCCGTGCCGCCACTCCCGGCGCGCATGCGGCCGCCATTAGTGGGTTCACGGTAGCTAAAGTCAGTATAGACCCTTTCGGAATTCAGTCTGGCCAATTTGATCACTATCATCATCATCACCTGAAAAATGGCATATCTGCTAACTAATGGCGGCCTTCTGTTTACTGATGAAGAAAGAACTGGAGATGCCCCTAAGCAGATGATTCGAGGCCTATACATTCGCGACGTTAGTGCGACGCGAAGCAGCAATTGGATCCAAGAGCTGCGTAGGCGTTAATTTCAACTCGGGCGCAGTGAATCTGTTAGTAGCAGACACTCGGCTTCAAAGCCTTTATGTATAGAACTTCGTCAAGGCGTCCATCTGGGTTGGTGCTTCGTTCCGACTGCGTTGCATCTTCTGTCGTCTACACAGAAAGAGATTGAATACTAGCTGTACAGTGAAGCGCACATTCTCGTTTACCATTGACTTGCGAAAGCGATGGTGCCCCATAAAACGCTGCAGACCACAGGTTCGATTGTCGCCATTAGTACGGTAAAAGATGAACTCCAATTTGAGTCACCAGATGGCACTGAATTCCGAGAAGAGTCCATTCCGTATTTCCGAATAGAGCCTTTCAGATGCACTTTTCGCTGCTGCGCGTTGCAAGGAGAAAGGGAGTAGGAGATAACCTCCTAGCAGGACGATGTGTTCAGTTTTTCTGCAGAAATACAGCTGCCAAAAATGCATCAATGTAATCTACAGACCGTTAAAGGAAGCTGAAGAGGTTCTTAAGAAAACGAGTTAGAGCTGAATTTTTTTTTCATGAGTCTGAACATTACGTTTGTTTTTGAAGATGTAATTAAACGTGAGGAAGCTGGAAAAACCTAAAACCAGTCGTTAGAGTCATAAACATATCGTTTGACCGACCAAGCGCGTGTCGCTCGCATGAGGCAAGCACGTGCAATTGCAAGCTTTCGAGTATATTTCGCACTGACAGTCTAACATCTTTTTCTGACCTTTTTTTTTCAAAATAGCAAGAGTGCGCGTGCAGAGTTTTGATATGCTGAATCATACGCAGAGCAGGATTCCGAAATCGCATGAAAACATGAAAACTTATCGGCGAGAGCGGGGATTCAGAAAACCTATCATCTTGTGAGTGAATGGAGTGAAGTCCTGGGATCAGAGCCGAGTATAGAGAGAGATGGTCAATGAAAGCGCTGGCAGAACCGGGGCGTCCACCAGACGCAGAACAGAGGGCTTGACATGCTTTTGCCAACCAGAAGCCGAACAGAGTCCCCTAGCGGTAGTAGCGAGAAACCGTTCTAACTATAGGTATATGGTTTTAATGAGCGCGTGAGAGTTAAATGTAGTAACCCTTCATGGTCGAAAACAGCGTGCACGTGATGTTTCGATTATGGTCACGCAGAAATATGTAAGGAATGAATGTGCCGCTCTGAACTCTGTTTTGCTCGGGCAGAGTGTGTCCACCTTGACGGCAGATTCCCGTCCCTCGGCGCCTGGCGTACAGATTATGTCAATCATTCCGCTAGTCGCACCCTTCCACCATGATTTTGGATGACCGTTATTGAAACATCACGCGCACCGTATTTTTAATCGCCGCGAGTTACTCCGACCCCCTTATTACGTTTGTTTCTCGCGACCACCGCCAGGTTATTATTTCCGGCTTCTGGTTGGCCACGAGTGAAGACGCCCTGGAAACCTACGCCTTTTCCAACGGCGTCTTCTCATTTACGATCCTATACTTCCGAATGCATTGCCAAACTCTCTGTTTTTACGGCTTTGTGCTGGCGGATCTAACCTTCATTTTGGGCGGTCTTCCGCGCCACCTAGCCCAGAACCTCTGCTGCACCTCCTTGAAATCGAGCGTCAAACTCATACACCCGTTAGACTGTATAATCGTATAACTAATTAACTTCGTGTGCGTTTTGACACATTCCTTCATCTCTACAATATTTCTTGTAACCCCTCTTTGTGACTGCCGATCGTCATAATGCAGCGAACTATTGGCGCCGATGGGCGCCGTCGCAACTTTTGTTTCTTGAAGCTTGCGTTCGGGTCAGCAATAACAATATTTCAGGTTCGAAAACATTTTATTTGTCTCTACATTTCTCAATAAAAAGCACAGGTACCAACCGCGAGCACGTTTTACATCAATCACTCGTTATTCCACCTATTTTCTCCGACGATCAACTCATTGCTAGTTTCTTTGTTAGGCTGTTCTTCGCCTAGAATCGCTTTGACATCTATCGTAAAGGAACGGATGTGTTCTCACCATATCGAGCAGCAGCTCAGTGGTAAATCCAATTTCCTGCATGACCGTTGTTAAAAACTCGGAAACATCTAACGAGGCGTGCGTTGTAACGCTGCTTCCCAAAACAGCTTCGTTGGCTTCGTCGTTGTAGCACGTGTACGGTCAATCCCCCTCCAGCGTCCGCACCAGACTTGGACGTAGTTCAACAACTCTACTCAAATTACTGGAGTTTAACTACTTTTGCGAGTAACTTGGTAACTTTCAATTACAACTTTATTTGGGTAATTAGTATTTTAATTTAACTACTCTTTCAAGCAACGTCAACTCAAATTATTAACTACTTTCTAAATTTAGTGCTAATTTAGCTCATCACAAAAGTTTGAGCGCAGAAATAAATAAGACGCGGATGAAGTAACATTCCCGGAACAAGTTGCCCCCTCACGTTCTGTTCTCACGCGCGTATACTCGGCAGTGGTAGAAACTGCGTCACAGGCGTCCTTGGACCGTTGACGACAAGCAGCCGTAAAACATAACACCGGCGCGCACGAACGCAGGCAGAGATGCTTAACGAGCCTTGGTCGGGTATTGACCTAATCCGGTAATGCACGCAGGCGCCGCGTCTCCAGCTGCAACCGTGAAAGACGGGAACACTCCGAGTGTTTTTTGTATGTTTTCTGCCATTAGTGAGTTCTGACTCAAGGGGTTTGGGGGTTCCACGGGAGGCGCCACTTTAAAGACCTGACAGCTGGGCGCCTGTTCCCATGGTCGCCTCGGCGTCAGCGCATACTCCCTTGCAAAGCCGGACTCCCCGCGCACAAACGCAGACAGGGATAATCCTTTCATGGGAGCTCGTTTCCGCTTCCAGCTGCAACTGTACGAGCGACGATGCTTGTTCACGCAATCCTTCACGCCCTTCCGACCCTCCGCACCAGGGAGACCTCGTCTTCGTTGAAAACGATTTACTTGTCAGGCGTGTCAGGCGCGTCAGGATACAGCGCGAGACACATGCGCGTCCAAACTGTCTGATCCGACGTGCGAACCGCCGGAACGACGTTCGAGGGCGAGGGTTTTCGTCGCACCGGAGCGTCCGACGGGGCCTCCGTCCGGCGACGGCGTGCGTCCAACTTGCCAGATATCGCCGCACGGCTGTCCGATTTTCGGAGGGCCGCAGCCAATGGCAGCACGGATGGCGCGAAGGTCATGTTGTCACGTGACTTTCGGACCGATCGGGCGAGGAGGCGCTTCGGGGTTCGGGTAGTTCGGGGAAGCGGATCTCCCCTCTTTACAACGCCTACACACACATGTGGCGGTGCGCGGTGCGTCACGCGGCGCGAGTCGTCGTTGTGAAGGAGATGGACGCCATCGAGTTTTCCCGCGCGCACAAAAAAGCTGCTCATCTCGCGCACCATAGCAAGCCGGCCTTCTGGGACCGATCGAGGCCGTCGAAACCCGAATACACTCCGTTTCACCTTATGATGGACAGCAGCGGACGCTACGAGCCATTCCAATAGCCGTGTGAGTGTCACGTGAACTTCGTTAGAGACGCAGCAATGCGCGGTGTGCGTAGTCACGTGATTTGTACGCAGTGCTCGCTTCGCTGGGATGGCTCCTAAGGTCCGCTGCGGTCCATCGCGATTAAGTGATGTTGAGCAGAAAAGTAACCTCACGGAAAATCTTTACACACGCACACTTTAATAGAATGTAATAAAAATATTATGTTTGTTTTAAAGTCAGAAAAACCAAGAAGGGCGAGGAAGTATTTTAGTTTTCAGGCTAGGTGGCGCGAGCTACCGCCGTCATAAATATAGCTATTAGCATTCATCCATCCATTCCGTAGAGGGATACCCGAAACTGGGCGGAGCTGAACGGAGTGACGCAACGACACGTCGGAAACCATGTGTCGCGAACCGTCCGGTGCGGCGATTCGGAGCAGCCATCTTCCCGACAGTTCGCACGCCGGACCGGGCAGTTTTGACGCGCATGTGTTTCGCGCTTCCATAGTCGCCGGTGAGGACTGCGAGTCACCCTTGGGAGTACTTTTATTGGACACGGCATCAGCGGCGAAGTAAACTTCGCTTCATCTTCTGCTAAACCAAAACAATTTTTTGTTCAGTAGCGTAGCACTAGCACGGCAACGAGACGCGCAGTCGTCCGGATGATCTCATCGTCGTGGCGCGAGACTTGAACCCTTGACGGTCAGGTACACTGGCTCAGCGTACTCATCCGAAAGTCGTGGGAATGAAGAGGGGCCAGTTATAACAATCTTAACTCGCTGAAGAAAAAAGGGAGGAGAGTTTGTTATAAAATACTCTTCAGGCGAGGCAAACCTCATATGTTTCGTCATGGACACCGAAGATGTTAACACTCGCTTACCCGACCCGGCACATCTTATTTCTGAAATTCAATGTTGCCGCTCCATCCAGCGCACCGGGGAACGCCTTTAGAAAAAAATAAGAAAACTCGCCGATAAGAACTATGATTTCGTTGCTTCTGCGAGCGATTAAAATATTTTGGTGAAAACGCAAGCAATAAAAATGACTGCATTTATTGTAGGCACGCAGGTTTTTTTACGGATCTTCATTTTCTACCACAAAATATAGAATGTAACTTTGAAAGTAACTTCAAAAGTATCTGGCTACTTTTTTACAGTAGTTAGTAGTTTGCTCAATTACTAATACCAATGCGTAATTTCTACTTCTACTCCAATTACTTTTGACGACAATACTCAGTAACTTAACTACCTTTTGAGTAACTTTACACGTCTGGGCCGAACCCTAGGTCACCCAGCTTTTGACAATCTGCCTGACTGAGCGAAAACATCCTATTTTGTGATTGGTCTTCTCCCTGTTGCGATGCGTCATGGGCAAGGTCACGTTCCTTCCTTCGTCCCACTTCTTTCACATTCGCGTTTGAGCGTGTGCGTTCCATAGCGGCAAGCGGACGCGTTGCGTTGCGACGAGCGCTTCCGCCAAACTTGTACGCACAGTTGCGTTGACACGCAGTCAACCGCAGTCAAGAGCCAATAGGAACGCGCTATCGTCGCCAGCGGCTCACCAATAGTACGCGAAATCCACGGCAACATGGCGGCGCACAGCGACAGCGTCGAAGTGTTCGATCTTGGGACGATCCTGCCGGCTTCCTCGGCGTTTTGTCAGCTTGAACCATCGCGAGCCTTGGAAAATGCACTCCCACACCGTTCCCCAAAACGAAAAAGCAAGTTCTGCGAGCGGAAAACCGGACACGTCTCGCCGAGTCGGCCGAGTGGGGCGAGCCCAGCGCCAGGGGAGACGGACACGTCACCGTCCTCTCTTCTCTGGGCTTCTGATTGGTCGGACGCACCGCAACGCTTCGGAAAGTTGAGCGAGTCTCTGCTCGCTTGCGTCGCGCTACGGAGCGTTGCGGGAGGCAGGCGCGTCGTCCGCGAGCGACCGCTCCTGGCCGCAAGGACGACCGCACACGCTCAAACGTGCCCAAGCGCGAATCGTAGCGTAATGGGCCTTTACCCCACGGCGGGGATTGTCGCCGATCCCATTGCTAAGTCGGCGACCGGCCGCCTGGGCCGTCAGTGACTGGTAGCCTTGTCCGGCACGTGTCTGACGTCACAATACCTGGACGAGAAGTTAAACCGCCTAATTACCGGAGGGTGAGCGGAGACCACGCCGGCGGATTGCCTGGCGAGGATTACGAGCGACGCCGCCAACCGCGGGGATCACACCCCTCAGATACAATGGACAGGGCAAGCTCCCTATTTGAACATCCGCAAAGTCGTCCATTCCTCGAATAGTTCAGATTATCGTCGACGCCACCCGCAAATTATCAGGCAAAACCCCTTCCTGAGCCACGGTCCTGCCTAAAGGAGGATACCATCACAATTCGTCTGTTGCGACCTTCTGTGGATGTGTCTGTATGTGCGTGCTCGAGGGGTGAACAGGGGCGGATTCAGGCAATGTGACATAAGTTGGCAGCTCGGCACCGTTGGCTGTCAACCTCTGGGTACAGAACAGCAAGCGACTTTATAAAAGGAGCGAACAAGAGTTCCGCAAAGGTGCTCTCGGACGATGTATATTCTTCAGTAAATATTAATCAAACAGAATTTGTCGCCAGAGACCCTTCCGTCTCCTCGTGTTCCTGCCAGGAGTCGTTTTGCGATTCCCGTCTGGCCCTGCCTATTCCAGCCTCTGTCCCAACACCCTTTGGGGCGGTACTCCCGCGTTCCCCGTCTCCCCTAGCGCCGCCGAGACGTAGAACGTCGTCCTTCGACTCCTTTTCAGCTACGGCGGCGCGATTTGGGGCCCAAACTGCTCAGACATGTCTGAAAACCCTCTCCGCGGGGCCAGACAACACCTCCTAGATAACAAGACCGTAGTGCTGATAGAGATGTCATCCTCATCGAAGGCAAACGCTGGGCACAGATTGGACACGACGATTACGTCAACGTCCACCTCCAACTTGACTTGAAGTCGAGGCGCTAACGCAGCACTCGTTTCCAGTCTGTGTCCAGCGTTGGCCTTCGCTGACGGCGCAAAATATGCCAGCGCCACGGCCCCCACAGCCTTTACAAGAGTTACAGGCTCTGACGCCACGCAACTCTAGTTACACTGCTCTTCGCGCGGCGCTTTGCGCAAACGCTTCTCTGCACGCCAAACTGGTTTCTGCGCACGTGCAGGGCTCCAGACCCGGTGTGGACAATCTCAGGTGTTTCTAAATGGCGTGTTTGTCTATAGTATCCCAGACAATCCACAGCTTTGGACGCCAGTAACCAGGCGGTCATTGTCTGTAAGCCGCCTTCCCAAGTTGTTCGTCATCGCGATGAAGTGAGCACACTCGTAGTCGTTTCGTCTTATACTTTTCGTTTTCTAGTATTAGTCGTTCGCGCCGAACTTCAAAGGTCAAATAATTTAATCCTCCTGAAAATAAAAGCCATGCTAGTGCGTTAAATTGTTCTTTCCGATTTATGACAAACTCCTTGAAATGTGAATCCCCAAGTACCTAATAAGCCCAGGAACCCTCCACGGTGAATCATTGTATCATTAGAAGACGTTGACTCCTTCTACTGCAAGAATAAATATTTAAACAATCTATTTTGTGCATACGATATGTCTCTGTAACAAACTTTTCAGTGACACTGTTGGCATTATTGCATTTCTGTTTTCGCAATGTTCTCAGGTATTGTTTTTCAGTGCTGAATGATTTTCACTAAATATAGTGGTACGTTGTAGCGCACTGTTTAGATGACAATCGATAAATGTTTGTGATAATTGAATCAAATCCACCCTTCTGCATACGTTTTGACATAGAAAAAGTTATTGTTATGTACCGTTGGATATATTATATAAAAGGAGTATCTTTACAAAAACGGTGTATTGTTTCGGTGAAAAATGTACCTATCATCCGTTCAATCATTCATTCTTGCTTTGGTACGAAGTAACGCGACATTATTACTAAATAAATAAATAGATGAATATGTATCGCACATTCGCGCACCACGATTTCATATCGTCCTCAATATAATAAACTGCAGGCCTCATGTGAAAATAACTTATATTTGAAAAGTGCTGAAATATAGCGAGGGCAGTGGTTAATCTAATTTGGCTGTTTTCTCCTTCCAAACATCGCACTCTAAGAGTAAAGCTGCCAGACACACGCACAAACTGAAACGCCCGGCGAGTTGTGCGAGCCGTCGGACATTTGTCCTGCACCTCTATCTGAATACGAAGAAAGAAAAACGAGAGAGGGGCAGAGACAGACATGCAAAAGCTTTACATGTCTGCCTCTGCCCCATCTTGTGTTCTTGCTTTCTTCGTATTGAGTAATAAACATACACGCTGGTCAAACACGCCTGTATCTCGCCTTCATCATTTGTATAGCAAAGGGTTTTGTTACTGCCCAAACATAGTGTGTGCGCATATGAATTACAAAGTGATGCCTATGCATATTATTTATACAACAGCTACTTGAAAAATATATTTCGTAAAAAGAAGAGTTCATTTGAAGCGTGTAAATAGGAATATACATTTTAATAATATACACACAAGCTGTGAAACCTTACGTTCGGTTTTTCATCAACATCTAAATTGCGTGCATGAATGCCTCACGTTGGGTGCTATATCAACATGTAAATAGTGTGGGTAAATAACGAGGTATGTATTGCGTGCTATGTTCATATGTAAATAGGTGAGAGTCAATAAATGGAGAGTGTTATGTTGCGTTATGTCTATATGCATATGTACTATAGGTAATTATTGGAGATTTTGATGGGTGCAATGAAAAATATATTTTTATCCACTCAGTCTATAGCTCACACTGCTTGTCTCAATATATCCTGCACCAAATAAAATGATTATTCCATTCAAATCAATGGTGTTAATGCAAGGGTGCATGCGTGCTTGTTAAGAACTGACATTTTTAACCCTCTGGAGCAGGACAACAGGAATCTCCGTCAGGAGATTGTGCTCTCATTCCTCTCGATTTTCCCACTCTCCAGGGATAAGAAATGCCCACCAAATCGCCATTTTATTAAAATATTTTAATGTTCCCTTGGAAATGGTCACCATCTGTTTAGCACTTCGCATGAAAGTCTCTATAAACACGCTATGTTCGGTATGCGTGAACGTGTTGATATTGACATCCCCCAAAATCTCGTTCCCATAAAATCAACCTCAGCGACAGTAATTTTTAGACTTTTCGCTAGCCTGTGCCGACGGGTGCAAATAAAAAGGAAATATATAAAAGTAACTCGAACGAGTTTTGAATAAACTCGCCGCATATTGGTGATGCGAAAAATATGCTAGGACGGCGAACGCGCGCGCAGGTCTAGCTTCTATTACTGCAACGAAAGGACATTTGCATCGCGAGATAATTCTCATTTGCATATTGAAGTTGGTCTCAATAAAAAACACGAAATTCGGAGCGGCGCGAAGTTCCATCATTTATTCGCGCGCGCAGCGACTCAATTTTAATGGTCAATGACATTGGGGACTTGAAACTTTACGTTTCTTTTTTAAATTCTATTTCTCCTGAAGCTGGTTTACGGGATAACTTCATTATCTGCTATAGCTGAGCTTGATCGCCGCAAGAGGTTTCCACAGCTGATAGAATTGCTGGCTTGAAATATTTTGAACTGTGACAATGAAAGTTCAGTGCCACGTCAGATTATTTTCGTTAACTGAAGAAATAGCGCCTTCTTTAATAACCTGAGCGTTTAAAAGTTGTTGTACAAGCGCACTCTGAAAATTCCGATGTATGTCCACTTGCACACAAAGCACTTGAGAGATGCTGAAAATATGCTTAGACCTAAAACAAAACTGTCTCCGCTAGTGATCCTGAGCCTGATATCTCACGTGCTTACGCCATGCCCGGTGTCAAGGCACAAACTGTTTTTTTTTGTCTAAAACATACTTTTGCCACTCTATTCGCCGAACTCGCTCTATACACTAACTCATGTTTACAAACAAACCGGAGCGCCCGGAGCGCCCCTAGCGGACGCCACCGGCGCCGCGCATGCGCGATGGGGGTGTGGGCAACAAGCTCGCCGTCGCCCATAAACAAACCATTGAAATGCGATGTTGTCGGCGTCGGTGTGAGTCCCCGCGCTCTTTTTCGCGTTGGAATTGTTGATTTTACGTCTTCCTGGCAATGTCTGACTACTTGAGCGGCGTCAGCGAAATTACCGAGGCTCGTTACACCGCAAAACTTCGCGTGAATAATCTGACATGCGGCGATTCATTCCGCGTGGACGCCGCGGAATGTACTCTAAAGCCTGATTCACATGATGAGATTTCGCTCGCAGTTTTCAGTAGCGACGTCGCTCGGGCTGCAAAAGCGTGAACCGTAGCTGAGATGGTCGACGTCGATACTGAAAATCGCAAGCAGAATCGGACCGAGTGAATCAGGCATAACAAGTCGGTGATGGCCACTGGTAACAATGATCAACATCTCCTTATATCTACTGTTTACATCGAGCCTGCTTACCAACCTTCAACCTTAAGTCCTTTGAGGCCTGCACTTACTTCTTATCGCAAGTACCGGGCCCATGTTTGGTCTACGGGCCGGTGTCCTCTAAAAGAGCAGACGACAAGCAGAAACGTTTGAAAGAGCAGACGACAGTTCGAACGATCAGGCGGCCGTTTGAACTTGAAGACGCACTGAACGTAGTCCGCAGGTGGTCCGTACAACTTGACGGTTTTCCGGCGTTTATGTTGGAACAAAACAAATAAATCTGACGACCACAAGTATCCGTGAATTCAACCCAAAGTGCTTCCCGCCCAAGCAATCGTGGTCCGACGGCGTCTCGTTTCCCCTTCTCACGGCACATATCCACGTTATCGGACGAACCGAGCACATGAAAACTGACCTTCAAACCTTTCTCGACACTTTTGGTACAGCCCCAGTCGCGGCATTTTGACGAGAAGGCAGGTTTTTGTCTGGTTCCTTTCAAAACAACGCAGGAATACACGTCTGGCTATGGCCCTTCCGCCCACAGCCCCGGACCGGAAGTGCGACCGACGCGCCACCACCGCGCCGTGACGTAACAGAGATGAGTTCGTGTATAGGCCCGTAGCTCTCAGGTTTTGAGCAGCCCACCTCGCGAGAGAAATCAAATACTTTTACATTCAAACTTGGGTTTTGGCGGAGTTGGTCCCGCTTCTTTTGCGTGTCCAGCTCGCCGAAATATGTTTAGGTCGCGCTTCTATTGTGCGTCCTTATGCTTCCTCACGTTACTGAAAGGCATTATGAAGAAAACAAACAAAACAGCTGAAAGAAATGCCTGGTTGTCGTTCCAGCGGGACGCTAAGGCCACGGGCTTTACATTTCTTGGTTCAATCAGCAGTTTTTGTTTTAACGCACATGAACAGACGTGACGGACGCTATCATTTCAACGTGACTCCTGCATGATCGAAAGCTAGAACACAGCCTTTATGGTGGCGCCTTGCAGACGCCGAATTCAACATTACGTGGTCGCGTCTTGCGGGCGTGCTCGCGCCCCCTAGCCGAGTGCAACGACGCGCTGAGCCTCCTGCGTTTCCCAGGTGGCGCTGCGAAAAGCGACATGTTTTGTCTAGTACAAACTTGCGCGTCCCAAGCTGCCACACCTGTGGAAGCGTGCCTGCCCTGGTGCAATCGAGATCACAAAAAAGAAAAACAAAACAGCGAACATTTTAACGCCGTCATAGCAGATGTCAAAGCTAATACGCTAAGAGCAAGAGCCAAGAGACGAGGCTTAATGCGTTCCAAAGTCGGAAAGAAAAAAGAAAAGAAGCATTGCCGTCCTATGTTACCTCTAAATAAAGGTAAAAAATTGTAAAAAAACACCTTTTACAGTTTTAACGTTACTGTTTTAAAAAAGTAACATGTTCGTTTCTCGTTACCAAAAATAACTAACACGTTACCGGTAACATTGTTACACGTAACACGTTACCGCCAGCATTGGCTACTATGTGGCATATTCCTATCCCAGTGTGAACTTGACATAATTCGGAACCTTGTCACCAACCAGGTGTTACGTGTCTTTAGGTATGTAGGTGACTACCTCGTTTTCCTCCTTGAGAGAGCTGACCATGCTCACTCATGAACATTCAACAGCATCCCCCATTTATTTTCGTAAGACAAGCTAAGTGAGTGAACTTCACACATAAAGTACCAACCAACAACATGCTTAAGTTTCTGGACCTTCAGCTTCTCTTGAGAGATCGAATTGAACTTTATATTCAGGAAAATTATGCCGAGGACACCGGACAAAAAGATCCCAAGAGCTAGCTTCACTGAGTCCGCTGCCCTTGAAACAATCATATACAAACATTTCAAAAAATTACACAAAAAACTCAGCACATTTTATACAAATTCCTGTCAAAACTATTAAAACATTCCAATAAAATTCCCGCAAAAAGATTATATTTACCTAACCAAAACAAAAACGTGCTCATTTTACTTTCAGTTAAACAGGAGGCGGATCGGTGGCCGAGTGGGCTAGCGCACGCCAGCTCGGAGCACGTGGAGCGAAAGCTCTGCGGAACCCAGGGATCCTGGGTTCAATCCCAGTCATTTCCCGTTTCGATCTGGATGAACATCGTACCGGCGTGCGGTCGCGTAGCACCACTGCGTGGTCCACGTTAAGGACCCCAGGGTAGCGTTTGTACTGCACTGGCTAAATTGCTCATCTACAGCGAGTGACTCGTCGAAACTTTGAAATGGCTGACAAGCTACACGCTGTATAAATATGCACACAACGCCAATCATTAGTATTATTAGTTATACAAGGAATGTGAATGCGGTTCATGCAAATGTTGTTTGGCAGTGTAGGTCGGTCATGAGCTAGAAACTGCAGAGCATATTTTGCACGTAAGTGTGGAACGTTGCAGAATTTTCTGTGACGAACATTTACGACTTATTTACGTTTAGTCAGGTTTGCTAGATATGCCAAAAGAGCAACGAACTCCTAAGTTGAAAAGGTGTAAGTAAAAAAGAAACAACTGTAATAAACACTACAGATTTCCATGACATTGTAGCTGAAAAATACTGGTTCAGCATGTGAGTGGTATACTATAGAGCATTTGCAATATAACGAAGAATTTTTTTCTGAAGAAGCATTAGTTTGTTCATATTAGATTTCGTCGTTGTTCACCAGATTAAATGGCAGTAGTTAATCTGCGAGCCAAGCAGAGCATGATCAATTTAAATGTTAACATTTGCAGGCAGAAGAGAGCGGCAGTGAGCGATAATGCCAGCTACCTTTCACAGTTTGTGAGTATAGGAATTCTATATGATGATCCTATTGCATATACTCTGAAAAATAAAATGACGCCTAGCGTTTTATGATGGCTTACTTTGTGAATCTGGTTGCTACAAATGTTAACCGCATTATCAGTATCAATCTGTTTCTTTACTGGTCTAAATACAATCGCATTCGTTATAGCCGTAGTTATTTCAAGGCCGTTTTGTTCTGACAATAAAAGAAACTTCTCAAGATAGCATTACCTTTAATTATCACTTCCAAATACCAGTCACAATAATGAAAATACTAGAATCATTCGCGCACATAATAACCGTAAGTGTTGACAGATGTTGAAGATGTCATATTTAGACACACTAAATAGAATTTGGCCAAGCTCACTGTCCTAGAGGAGCACCAGACTTATTCAGACACGCTGCTTGCGATGTTCTAGGTAAAAATGAATGAGACCTAAAGACGTGCGCTGTACACAATAGTAAGGAAGTTTATCAATAAGCTTGTATGGTGAAGAGAATCAAAAGATTTCCTAAAATCAATAAAACGTCCAGTGTTCGCAGCTTTTGTAGATGTCTTCGAAGTCCAGAGAGATGATTTAACAAGCTTGCGGTATGTGATATCGGTAAAGCCATCCGAATCCACGTAGTTTCGCCGAACAGTTTCCCACTCCTTTGTGGAAAGAGGAGAGAATGGTCCACGACGACCGGTGGTGCCGTCAAAGCATTGCTTCGTGGTGTTTCTCGAGGCATCTGTAGACTCTGATGTTGGAAATGCAAAGGCGAAAACACTGCAGCAGTTGAGGCATACAAAACCGAATTCGAAGTATTAGATCCATCACGCGTTTGCGGGGCATGTTGTTTCACCAACAATGAAACGGTCTTGTTGAGGCGACGTACTTCTTGACGAAGCGATGCATTTTCCGCTCTCAATCGCGCAAAACTGTCGACGAGTTCCTTGAGCACTATTTGAATGTCTCTTTTTGTTGTTGTTCTCGGTTGGGCCGTAGCGTTCCAAGCTTCGTCGTTGTCGGGTGCAGCATGACTTCGCGTAGTTGTAGGCGCAAGCTCACCGCCGTCTTGAGTCGTTCGTCCGGTGCATTTTGAGCTCTTGTATCGGCTCACGCCGTTTTCCACCAGCAGGTCGTAGTCTTCGCCGGTAAAGTTGGGGCATTTTACAGTGAAAATAAACCGAGCATACACAGCGCGCGATACCTTTTTTGTCAATGGTGAAAACCCGCAGAGCAGCTACCGCACGCCTCCTTCGGCACTGTCACCATTGTGAAACAAAAGGAGATGATCATAAGGGTTGGACATGTACTAACCACAATCTAAGAAGCGACTTCTTCCATTCGGTTCGGTGACAGGAAAAAAGCTCACCAGACAAAAGCTCACCGGACAGAGGCTCACCAAGCAAACGCTCACCCATTTTTTTACAATACAAAAGAAAATGACACTTCTTTTCTTTCTTTTTTTTTTTTTGCTACCTGGGCGAAACACGGGATGGGATAAAATGCTGACGCGATGGACATTGCACCATTTTTTGGAGAACTGGTATCCCAACCCATCGAAAGGTGTCGACAGATAAGCCATAACGGGCAGAGAAGCATCTATTTCGAACCAAACTTTAGGTCACTGAAACTGAGTGGAGCAGATAAGATCAAGCTTGCTTAACTCAAGGCATGCTGAAGCACCTTTATGACATGCCCAAGAAACTTCGTGAACCGGAGTTTTTGAGCCGGAAGTGTGACTGAAGAGGCGAAGTCACTCTTCGGTAAACTCGCTTTTTCATTGGGCTAATGTCACCCTAAATGCGCACATAAAGGTTAGGCACAACATCTCTTCATTACTAATGCATTATTTTTGTGGGGTTCAGTGTAATATTTGAAGTGAATGGCAAGAAAAATTTAATTATTTCCGTCATTGAGCGCCGTAGATGTATTTCAGATCACGAATTATCTTAGGGTGATGTGGAAGGGAAACTGAAGCAAAACTGAAATATACAAATCATTGAGTTGCGAATTGTTTAAAAATATTTTGAAGGAACGGGAGTTGGGCCTTTTGGACAAGTACAAGAGAGTTGACCAATTTAGAAAGCTCTGCGGGCTTTTCGATAGACTGGCGGTCCTTCCACCACATCTTGTGCCCGAAAGACTAACCTACATCAGGGAAAGTGTCTACCGGTGACATCGGCGACCTGCTGGACTACTTTGATTGCACGTAGGTCAACGGCCCCTTCCGTTATGCTTCTGCTCCTTCTGCGGCCGCACCGAGAGCGAATTATTCCCTATGCTTGACTGCGCCGACGACGACTGGAGTTTCCCCCGGAACGGTGGAATGTGTATGATACAACACTTCAAGATGAAGACCGGACGAAGCACACCTCCGAATAGTGGAATACCGGGTTTCCAGAAGTTTGTCGGCCACGCCTAGCCAAGCGTCTGGAGACTGCTTGAATGCCCACAGGAAAATCAGGCCCTTGTTGCCACGGCATTGACTCAAGCCCGAAGAGGTGAACGCCCAGAGAAGCGGGTGCGAAAAGTCAATCTGCGCCTGGAGAATCGTCTGAAAAATATTTTCTAGGGGGTCCAGGTACACCCAGATCTACCAAGACTGCTGGAGCTAGTAAGGGACTTCATTTGCTTCTAACCAATCGATAAACAAACTTGTTTCTGCTCTAATCATCAAACCATGGACCTGTCAGATTTAATTTATCGTTGCATTTTTGTGTCGCAAGCATGCACCTAAGTTGTCCGCACTCGTGTTAAGACCAACATAAAGGTTTCTCGTGTCGATCTTTTACCGAGCCTGTGAAAAAATGAGTGAGCTTATGTGATAGATCCGTTTGGTTCAGCCCCTTCTATAATCATTAAACGGTTTATTGTGCACTAAAAGCAGCCTTACAGAAGTGCTGCAAAAATACAGCTAAAATGAGTTTTTGAGACACAAGCGCCCCAGTTTCCTAGTGTTTGATGTATTAGAATGCGTGGTAACACTAAATGCATGAAGTATAAGTGCTGAAAGGCGACAAAAACCACCAGCAGCGGTCTCATAAACAAATAAACTATTTTACAACTTCAAGCGGATAGCTGCCAAATATGAAATACAAATCGTCCTGTAAGCTCCCGAAGAACTCAAGATATGCCCAAAAGATCAATGGACCACAAGAATGTCGTAGTCTATGCACTGCCCAAAATACACACAACTACGTAAAGTGCGTCGTCAACGTCACCTACGAAATACCGTTCTCATTTGGGAAAGTGTATGCAGGTCAAACGGGGCGTTGTTTTCCCTGTGGGACAAGGAGGGAGCATGCCCTATATCTCTTTAATCTTCCCCATGAGGGCACCTTGACATCCACATCAAAGAGTCTGCATCCACCCACGTGTTTACTCGAACTCGAATCCTCAAGCGCTACCACAGCAACAGGGCCTGAGAGATTTTTGAGGCCAATTATATCATGGATCGAGGGGATAAGTGCAAAAGCATAGTGTCAGTAGCATTGTCTCAAAACGAGCAGCATTATCTGAATTTATTTTTAAAACTAACGGATCACAGTGCTATTTTAAAATTTCACGTCTTCACGTTCCTTTCTTTTTTCTCTTTTTGTTTCTAAGCTGCTTCTTTTTTTCAGTCATTCATCGAAAGGGGCCTATGAATCCCTTTCGAAATTCTCGTGCTTATTATTAGATGGACGGAACCAATGCACAATGGCGGAAGAACTGCATTGAGGAACATGCAGGTCCATCCTTAAGATAGCGAACGTTGAAGCGCGGCCAACACAACCATTCGACGAGCCTATACCACAGCGTCAAAAGTTCAACGTCACTGGGCTCATCAACTTTTTCTGTGTGTGTGTTTTTCCCACTGTCCAGTGACGTTGAGGTTTTAGTTCGCCATTATGCAGGAGTCCACAGCTGTTAACAGAGGGCAGTATTTCGAAAGGGGTCTATTCTGTTTACGCTTCTTGGTTCGCGATTCGTTCTTGGGCGTATTCATTGACAAGTGTCACAATTTGATTGGCTGCGGAGTGGTAATAAGGTGCTCAAGGCTCGCCACGCCCTCTGGTTCTTAGATTCTTTATTACCAGAGTGTGTATTTGTGCAGCAAAAATATAACATTTAACTTACAAAAAAAAAGTGATATGAAAATACAACAGGCTTTATCGAGTATCTTTGATCAGAGCTCCAACTAAAGCAGTGATTCTGCAGCAAAAATGTTCTCGATTATAGACCAGTGTCTGCTCTGTCCCACGGTGGCCGCCAAGTTTGTTTATGCTGACGCCATGACACAGTAAGGGGAGGGGGGGGGGCGGCGCTTTTTGCAAGAATCCGTTTTTTTTTTGAAACCTTCACTCATATTGTGGTGCACGAACTTCAGAAATGCATAGTCAGGAGGCTTCAAGAACAACAGTGATTCCAAG